>NMRA01000301.1:465033-513362 GCA_002633005.1 Phoronis australis | reverse complement strand
GGATCTAGGATACCACAAGGGGGGTCCAACATGTTGCCTCGTGGAATTGGGAAAAGTGCAATTGTATGTACACAGGCGGCCCGAAAGTTGCAGGGGCCTGGGATGCAGACCCCTTTGGACCTTCTGTTCAGAAAATCTATCGGTGGACTAAAAGAAAACCGGAACACGATTCCGCCGCAATCTGGGGTCTGAGCCCCCTCTTCCGCTACCGGTCCTAGTTACTCAACTCAATATTTCTTCACGCTTCACGCTCTTACTGTTTCATTTTGCTTGCGGGGGGCTGGGGCCCTGCCCCCCTAAATCTGCCTATGGAATTGACAGTTCGCACCATTAAGACATTTAAATTAGGCCTACCTTCTTACCAACTTGGCATTTTTTGTAGTTTCATTCCATAAAGGTAGCTTTCGTTTAATTTTGAAGGTAGCATAATCCTTAAGTCGTGGTATGGTTACAAAAGATTACAAGTCTGGTGTGGTAGTTGCAAAATATAGGGTATCTACAAAAATAACTCAAATTCTTTTTTAAAGCTTCATAAATCTAAATATCATGTTTGAACAACTTCAAAATGAGCTCTGTCTAACTCTACAGACATAGTGTATACTAGAGGTACACGTCAAAAAGTAATTCAACAGTTTATGTTAGTGACAACAGCTCGACCAAGGCTTTGAGTTACCGGCAGTAATCCAGTGCAGATCGAATCTCTGAATTTTGACCGGGAGAGAAGTTCAGTTGAACGCCAGATCGAATCTCTGAATTTTGACCGGGAGAGAAG
The DNA here is from genome assembly GCA_002633005.1 of Phoronis australis. Taxonomy (NCBI): domain Eukaryota; kingdom Metazoa; phylum Phoronida; family Phoronidae; genus Phoronis; species Phoronis australis. Next base: position 512,590 of record NMRA01000301.1, on the reverse strand, counting down.
TTCAGTTGAACGCCAGCCTACGGGTTTATGAATAACAAAATGTACCTCTGTTAGGTTGAAATAAATAAAAAAACATAAAATAAAAATGTCCTTGAAAACAAAAATTTCCGGGGACTATACCGCTAGAGTGCTGAGATCCAGCAGGTGTCGAGACAAAGGCGGCCAGACGTAGGAAACTTGGAAGCCACAATCTGAGATGGCCCTTCACCATAGCCACCAAGCTGAAAAGTGCGTATCTTTGAACTAATATATTTGTGTTTATTATAGCCTTCGAGTTATCAAGCAACATCGTTAAGTTCAGCTACTAGTGTGACCGTACAGTTTGATCCATAGTTTACGCTTTTCAACACCATTTCTCGGATTAGGACATGCCAAAAATGACGGGATATTATTCTGGAGCAGCATAACGGCTGTCTGTGCTACACACGCCATATCAACACCGTTTCCCCATTCTTAGCGGACAATTTCTTGAGCTATAGACTAAAGTAAGTTTTACTCGACTACGTGTGGTTTGTCAGGTATAATGGCGGCTTGGAAACGCAGGCGAAGGTGTGACAAGAATGCTTTGTTCTGATTGGTCAATTAAGCCGTCCGTCATAATCCTGGCGATAGGTCAATTGTCACATTGATCAAGTAATTATTATTAGGATTGTCACATTGATACTTTCAAGTGGTATTGATTATGGAATGCATTTTAACTTTATTGGTCATGAGAATTTAAAAGATTGTGTTCTCCAAAAAACTATTCTGTTTGCGGAACCGTTCCGCATGTGGAACCCTTGTGCAACCGTCACATTGATTAATATATTATTGAGAGTGGGCACATTATACTCTGAGTACTATTGAGAATGGAATGTAATTCATGTTTATTGGGCCGGGAGAAAATTAAAAATTTTAGTCCTGTGCTAAACTTTTCTGTTTGTGGAACCCTTCTGGAACTTTCACATTGATTTTTAAAAATAAATTATTATTTTGATTATTCCACAAAATATACATAATATTTCTCAAGTCACAGTATTCCACAAAACTTGCGCAGTGCGTAATATTCCGCAAAATCTGCGTAATATTCCGCAAAATTTGCGTAATATTCCGCAAAATCTGCGGAATGTTCCGCACATTTGCGGAACATTCCGCAAGGCAAAGATTGAACTTCAAATTAAGAAAATGCTAATTGAGGAAATAAAAATGTAACATTGTAAACATGTTTAGGGTAAGGTATAGATTTGTTACACACCATTTTTATGGCCCTAAGTTGATATGAAAAAGTGCGGAACCGTTCCGCACACTTTGAGACTAAATAATATTGTCTCATTTGAGAAAATATCACCTTTGTACAGTGCAGCCACTGAATTATTAGACTCTCTCCGGTGTCTCTTCGGTCTAGCCACCTGTGACCGTAACCGGAGACAGACCGGAGAGTGAGGCGTGAATCAACTGTGACAGCTGGCGTGAGCCTAAGCGTGACTGTACCCGGAGCTTACCGTGAGTTAGGCGTGAGTTTACCTGCATCGCAGATGATAAAGTAATTTATTAAAATTACATCAGTAACTAGCAGTGATGTGTGTATTCTCATAGACTTTTGCTCGTGTGAGGTTTATTTTTTTTGAAATCGTCACGTGCGGTAAAACACCAAAATTTCCGTCTCAACTCTTAGGTCACTTCAGAAAACAGACCTGTGGACTTTACTTTTCACTGATATATAATTATTTGTTTTTTATATAAACTAATAAAGAATCTTAACACGCGTGTACACGGCGGAATTATTCAATTGAAGGAGCATAGCATGTCAATTTTGAGCACATTGATCCCAAGTTCCGGCATCATGCGGAGAAAACTGATCACGCCCATGCATTTGACGAGTCAAACAAATGACCGCTATAATTATTTTAGTGAAGAAATAGCCCGGGGATACTGACGTGTACTCAGTCAAAACGCATGTACTACGGGGAGTGGGTTACAAATAATTGAACTGCAGTACGGATTAAGGAATTTTAAGTCAAAACATTTGCTTGCAGTAAGGGATGTGTATGTCAGAAGGGCGGCTTATTGAAATTTTCTGTATGCCAGTGCGGTGCAAAAATTTACGGAGTGACACAATACTTCACAAGATGCGTAGGCTATTTTTAGGGCGACTTAACTATATCCACCTGTGGCAAGTTTCAAGAAGTCCACAGCCATGTAAAGATGACTCTGGGCACAGGGTCGCGTTTATTCGTATTTACTAACCGTGGTTACTGTACATGTTTGTCGTTGATGGGACTGGCTTTTAAGTTGTAAATTGAACATGTACATGTAAGCAAGACGAGCTGAAGGAAGACGTTTGTATGAACAACACGTGGAATTACAGAGTTAGTTGGAACCCAAGTGTGATAGATGACTACTTGCAAAGATACTCTAGAATATACTATATCTTTGCAACTTGACCGAAACGACAGGCAATCAAGATGTTACATGTATTTTTACTGATTAGCCCGGTGCCCTACCATGGTTACCACAGCTACCAAAGGCGTGAAGAAAGCGTGAGGTACGCGTGACGGAGGCGCGAAGAAAGCGTGAACGAGGCGTGAGGAAGGCGTTAACTAAATTGGAGGTAAGCATGAGGACTACCCGGAGAGTAGGCGTGAGGCAACCGTGACTGATTTCTGTCACGCCTGTGTTCCGGTTGCTCTCCGGTCTGGCCAGGCGTGAGGAAGCCCGGACGAAGTCTAAAAATTCAATGGCTGTACTGTAACTGTACTCCACTCTTGTTTTAGTGAAAATCGAAATTTTTGAATGCCTGTCCTATTGCTTTTAGAAAACTTCAGTTTTCAAAAGTTAGTTCCTTGAAAACTAAGTTTTCAAAAACTTAAGTTTTGATGACTTATGTTTGTTACAAAAAAACTTATTCCAAAACTTGAGTTTTTAAAAAACTTAAGTTCTGAAAACTTAAGTTTTAAAAACTCAAGTTCGTTCCAAAACATTTGTTCCAAAATACTTAAGTTTTTGCCAAAAACTTAAGTTTTCGTGAATGAAAACTTAAGTTTTTTAGACCAAAAACTTTTTCGATGAAAACTTAAGTTCATTTTTGTAAGGGTATAGTCAGATAATTATGAGCGCATCACAGTCGAAAACTAATTTACAAAAACTTTCTCAGCAACTAAGAATGAGAGTATTTTCTCACAGAATTTTGCTCAGGTAAGTTTCGACTATTTTTTCGAAATCCTTACGTGGGTCGAAAAGCCAAATTGCTATCTCAAATCTTATGTCACTTCATGAAACATAACGCCAGACTCAACTCCTCACTTGTATATATTTGCTTTTGAAATAAACGTAAAAACTGTTGACACACGTGTGTGTGTAAGGGAAGAATTCAATTGTCTTCACAATAAGCCACAGCATAGCACGTGAATTCTACGCGCATTTATACCAAATTCCTGCATTATGCAGAAAAGTGAACACTACAATTTGACGAGTCACACAGGTAGACTACATGGGCCCGAAATACTAAGGGGATGGGGCTACAAATAAATCTGCACTAGGGGTTGGGGACTTATTATGCACTCGCAGTAGGGGATCATGATACTACATATCGTCACACAAGCTTATTGAAATTTTCTGTTCCACTACGTGCGGTGCAAGAAACCATTGGTGGGCTATTTTTAAGGCAAGCTAAATATCCAGCTGTAATGAGTTTTGTGAAGACTGCACCCGTGTAAGCTGTGAATGAGTGTAGAGGGTCGTGTTTGTTCGTCTTTACCTAGGCCACTAAAGTGGTCTAAACTTTACCAACCACGGTTACGTCGTTGATGGGACATGATTTGCGAGTAATAAATTGGACAACATAAATGTAACGCCAGACGAGTTAAAGAAGTTCGTTTGTATGACGAATATGAGAAAATGCGCAGTTTGTCGGAACTCAGTGGTATAAAATGCCGAAACAACGGATTACTCGACAGCTACACAAACAACGTCACCTGTACATGCAGATCTAGATGATATTTTTATTAGCCCGGTGCACCATCACGGTACCGTGTTATACCACAGCTACATGTACCAAAAGCTTGAGGAAGGCATTAATCAAACCAAAGGCAAGCGCGAGAACTACCCAGAGAGTAGGCGTGAGACAACCGTGACTGATTTCTTTCATGCCTGTGTTCCGGTTGCGCTCCGGTCTTTCCAGGCGTGACGTAGACCGGAGGAAGTCTAATAATTCAGTGCCTGTACTGTACAGTAGCAGACGCCGGACCCCTAGGCAAAGATGGCGACAATATGCCTCAGCACATAAATATGCAGGCGCATAAAAATAACAAGTGCACACAATGCTTTGTTGTTTCACCATTATATTTCCAAGTACTTAACAAAAACATTACCTACACAGTAACAAGAGTAATACTCGAAGCGTTGAAATGTACCCACGACTGTACCACAATCTGAAGGATTCTTGGGGTGTTTATTAGTATCATATAAATGGTCAAAATATGCATATTCTGTCTAAAAATAAGAAGGACACGTCCTCACCAGTATAAAACAGCTTGTCAAATTTCATAAAAATCCATCAAAAACTCCAAAAATAACAGACAAAGTACCTAAACTACACGTCGAATAATAGACTGCAAAACACCGTGTCGGGCACAAAAACATGACTCACCCACCTGCAAACACAACACCATTCACCGACGGGATTAGACTCACAAAACAAGACACATTCATCCAAAAGACACTGCCATGGACTCAGTCACATAGAAACACGGCACACGGACCATCAAACATGGTTCAGTCCAGTAAAGCATGTCAAATACAGTCACAGACTCACCGGCTTCCTCGGTAACTAGCATGAAATAGTGATTACCGTATTTGCCGTAATAACCGCCCAGGGCGCTTAGAAAAGTTTGTTTCAGGGGGGGGGGCTTATTATAACCCAAGGCGGTTGAAACCCGGTCTCCGAAACGGGTGAAATCGGAACCTAAGGTTCATCACATTTACGCTCTGTGACGTATCTGTAATCTATGAAAAGACTTTCTACAAAACCGTGGTGCATTGCTATCAAACTTTCATGCTAAACTACGATCATTTTACAGAAAATTGTGCTGAAATCCCAGGGCGAAAAACTCGTCGACTGCCTGCCTCGCAATCGTCGATATGGCAACTTGAATGCTTGAATAAAAATAGTTTCGACTCAAGCAAATTACCTGAAATCCTCCTTAAGTTCTCCAAGTAGCGTCCCTAAGTTCCCGGGGAGTCAGGTTTAAGTACAAATCTGTGTTAGCAAATCGTGCTATTATATGATCGACAACATGAGAAAAATGTCTGCACGAACACGCATTTTGTTGTCACGTGACCTTTGTTTTGAAGTTGTCTGCTTTTGTGAGAAAGCGACCGTGTGCGTCTCACCACAGTTCATTTGCCAGAGCAGATACCGTCTTTTGGCCAGAGCAACGCAATCTAACGAGCTAGATGTGCATTGTATCATGATTCTAAAGAAATTTGCACAAGCAGTTGGCCTAAACCAGAGCGTGTTTCATTCAGCACTCGCCGGTCTCATATCGCTAAAAATGTTCAACATTTGTCTCAGTAAGGCCATATTAGTCGCTGTGTGGCTGGATGCGGCATACGTGACTATCTGACAGTTATTTTTCAGTGTAAGGGTCACTAAGCATTCACTGTCAGTGGTCATTTTATCGGATATTTGGCTTCATGGTTAATCAAACAATTCATCTTAAAAATAACGCAAACATTTTTTATAGTATTAGAAACTGTCGGAAATTAGTGCCAATATTCATTTCTTGCCGATACTATGCTACCCGTTTCATGAATGGATAGTTCATGACTAATGTTTTTGATATGTAGCGCGCGTTACCTGGTCACGTGCTTTAACACTGGCCAAGCTTTTTATTAGTCTTCGATTCGCGATTTTCACGTGTACAAAGAAATTTGGATTCCTGTTGAAAGCGGGAATTATCTACAATAAGCAATCCCGTAGACAAGTACACTACCTCTGTTATGAAAGGCCAGACCATTGGTCCTCGAAATGTCAGCAGAACTTTTGTATTCGTTTTGAGGCATGGCGGAAGTTTGAAGTGTATAGTCACGGCTAAATACCAACATAGTGGCGAGGCTCAAGGTCTACAAATTCTGCGCACAATGATTTTTTTCGGGACTGTCGGATATTATTGATAAATTGAAGATGTTAGTGTAGAATTTTAGGGCTGTAGGTAAGGCATTTTTCGCATGTACACGTTCATGGACTGGGTGCTTATTTTAGCAAAGTCTGAAAACGCGTTGGGGGCGCTTATAGGGGTATGGGCGGTTATTACGGCGAATACGTTACCTGCTTTCCTCGAAGCTTCATAGTTTGCACAAAGAGGAACAATACACCACACCATAGCAGCACACACTCTGCAGAAGAACCACTGACGTCGCAGCATTGGTTCTCACCTTAATCACAGGTTGAGGCGACACCTCTCAACGAGATAAGATCCACCGTATAGGAGGTGATGTGGATATAGACCGATTAAGACACCGTAAAAGACTATTTAAATCGGGTGCCATGCTCCTTTAATATCACAGATTGCAAATGATTACTCTATACATTACTGAAATCCAAAGATACAGAGGCAATCGTAAAAAACATTGTACTACTACGGGGCACAGTGGTGTCTGAATCGTTAAGCCACTTGTTACAGTTTGTTGACAGCTCCGTAGGAACACATCTTTCAAATTTCACAAAGCTCCTTCAAAGGGTTAAGGAGATTCGGCCGCAGATGCAAAAAAAAACAAAATTGCCACTAGGAGTCTGACCTGCCTGAAAGTCAATGTCAGACGTGGCCTTCTCATCAGCAACACCTGTAAATTTTTATAAAGAGCCTTTGAGCGGTATGATAGATACTGAGGTGGACGCGAGAAAACGGGTGCAACAGCAACAAAAATACCCACAAGGTGGCATAAATTTCGTCGACTCAGTCCAGAAATGGAATGGCATCATCGCTTCCATATTATCCCACTTAATGAAAATTGGTCAAGGAATTCCGAAGATACAAAGGCAAACAAAAAATATAAAATTGTCACAAGGGAGCACAGCAGTATTTGGGTCAGTCCCAAACTCGCTGTCATTTGTTGTCAGCCACATAGGAATACACCTGCCAAATTTCAATAAAATTCTGCAAATGGTTGAGGAAAGACAGCTATGGATGCCGGACGCCCAGACAGAGGTGACGGCAATATGTACCCACATGGGGGCATAAAAATGACTACTAGGTGGACATTGAAATTTTCTCAAAATGTAAAGTTCCTATCATCTTTGTAACTGAAATTTTGTTTCTAAATTTCATGAAAAAATGTAGAACATATCCTAAGATTCAGAGGAAAACATAAAACTAAAATTGCTACTTCGGATTCTTAAAGTCATAGGGCAGCCATTCTCACTTGATGGGAAAACACTCCTAAACATTTCCCAAATATGTGCAAAGAATTAAGCTAAAGGCATGGATGCAAAAGGCAAAATCACCGCAAGTGTGCGCGTGTCACAGTTGTCCAAAACTCGGCATAAGCCATGGTCTTCTCATGAGAAATATATTTGCTCAGTTTCATGATCCTTGGAGTGTGGCAGGCAAAGAGACAGACACCAAAAATAGACTCAAAATAATGAAAACGGCTATGCAGAATAAGGCAAATCTGTCTGAAAATGAAAATGCATTGACGTCTCCTCAATAGAAAGCAATTTGTCAAATTTCATGAAATTAAATCAATAACTCCAAAGAAACAGTCTTGACATGATAACAAGCTGCATCTGGCATTTGCGACCTGAAATTCCCAGCATGAGTAAGCTGACATTTTACACTTCTCAGCAAATACCTGGCAAATATAAAGCGAATCCGCTGAATCCAACCGTTATTTGGTAGTTGGCAAATCAAGTGAACAGCCCTCCCGATGACTTGTAAGCATGTTACTTGAACATGAGATAGTGCAGAATCGGTTACCTTAAAGGCGAAGGCAACCTTTTTTCATGTCACTTTTAGCAAAAATAAGGTCTGTTGATTATCCCAGACATATTTTTCACTTAATTACAGCTTTTTGTAATTTAATTAATTTCTCGTCCTCTATTCCGGAAGTGACGTTTTGGAAAGCAAGAATTTCACGCCAATTTCTTTTCATACAGTCAGACGGTGAGAGCTGTCAAGTCAGTCATTGTTCTACCTCGGATGTGATAAGTTCGGTCGTCATTTGCTTTTGTTTACAAGTCAGTCAACATGCCACGCTGTTGCTGCATGCCGGGATGTACTCATTATCGTCTCACACGCGCTTTGGGTACTTGCGTCGCTTTCCGAAGGATGACACACTTCGCCGTACTTGGCTAACTTGTTTGTGTGAAGAACGCAGCGCTACCCGTTAACGTAACGTACAAAGCAGTGGCAAGCATTTTCAGCCGCCAGATTACGACAGATATGTACGCTGAATTGATGAAGGTCCCTGCGAAACAACCCCTGAAGAAGGGTTACATACCGTCGCTGTTGATTTCCGGCAGTGCCCCGTCGCCACCCCTGAGAAGCGCGTTTTTGAAGCGAGAAGCCTAGCGAGCTGTGGCCAATATAAACAGTGACTGGAGGCACTTCATCTACTGTCACCCATGCCTCCGAACGTAACCCATAGCGTGCAATTCCAGGAACTAGCAGTAATTCCCCGTGAGCTGTTGTCTCTAGCCCAGAGCCTGTAAGCGGCCTTGCAGCGATGTTGAGTAGTGGGAGTGAATACAGGCCCAGTTTGACACCCAGCGAAAAGGACAGTTTGTCATCCAATGAACAGATCGGTGAGCCTAAGTTTGATAAGTTTATTGTGGACTTGTATTGGAACTATTTAGAAGGTGCCATGTGTGTGACGAGGGAGTCGCACGGCGGGATGTAAGCAGTTTGGGTGCTCAAGTCACCATCCACTGGGAGTGTGTCGCGGGACACTCGGGCAAGTGGGACAGTTCTTCCTCTGTACGTGAGACGATAATGAGTACATCTCGGTAGGCAGCAACAGCGTAGCATGTTGACTGACTCGTAAACAAAAGCAAACGATGACCGAACTTATCACAACCAAGGTAGAACAATGACTGACTCGACTGCTCTCAGTCACACTGTATGAAAAGAAATTGTCGCGAAATTCTTGCCTCCCAAAACGTAACTTCCGGAATAGACGACGAGTAATTAATTAAATTACGAAAAGCTGTAAATAAGTGAAAAATATGTCTGGGATAATCAACGAACCCAATTTTTGCTAAAAATTACATGACAAAAGGTTGCCTTTGCCTTTAATTGCAAATTTCCAGAGGTGCCGAAGAAAGTTTCGGACCATGGCATCACACGTGACAAAACGTCACAAAACAGCGGTGTTTCTAACCTTTAAACATTCAACTTACCTAACTTTGTGGTGAAAAAAACATTTATTTTTCATTTAAGACGTCGTAAGAAGTCCTTATTATCAAATAACCACGTCAATATCCCTGATATTGCACTGGGGCGGGCGGGTTTTTGCCCTAGGATTTATGCACAATTTTCCGTAAAATGAACATAATTTAACAGCAAAGTTTGATAGCAATGCACCACAATTTTGAAGAAAGTCTGTCATAGGTTATAAATATGTCACAGAGAGTAAATATGATTAATCTTAGCTTCCAATTTCACCCGTTTCGGAGACCGGGTTTCAACCGCCTTGGGTTATAATAAGCGCCTCCCTGAACCAAACTTTTTCTAAGCGCCCTGGGCGGTTATTACACCCAGCGAAAAGGACAGTTTGTCATCCAATGAACAGATCGGTGAGCCTAAGTTTGATAAGTTTATTGTGGACTTGTATTGGAACTATTTAGAAGGTGCCATGTGTGTGACGAGGGAGTCGCACGGCGGGATGTAAGCAGTTTGGGTGCTCAAGTCACCATCCACTGGGAGTGTGTCGCGGGACACTCGGGCAAGTGGGACAGTTCTTCCTCTGTACGTGAGACGATAATGAGTACATCTCGGTAGGCAGCAACAGCGTAGCATGTTGACTGACTCGTAAACAAAAGCAAACGATGACCGAACTTATCACAACCAAGGTAGAACAATGACTGACTCGACTGCTCTCAGTCACACTGTATGAAAAGAAATTGTCGCGAAATTCTTGCCTCCCAAAACGTAACTTCCGGAATAGACGACGAATAATTAATGGAAAGTTTTCACTAAATATTGAATTCCTCTAGAAATTTGCATCCAGTTTGGAATTAGTGGGGGACACTGACAGCAAAAAATTGCCACCAGGGGCAGGGTGTTAGTTGGATTAGTCTGAACCTTGTCATGTGCCGTTAGCTTCATAAGCACACACCAGTGAAATCTCATCGAGATCCAACAAGGGCACAGATGCCAGACTGCCACACAGAGATGACAATATGCACTCACATATAAACATGTGGGCGCTAAAATGATAAGGAATCAAAAATACGCTTAATGTTTTACCTGTGTAACAGTTGGACACGTGTACACAATATTTTGATGGACAACACTGGGTGCCTTTATGAGGTGACCTGGGCCTATACACCAACCCAACTTCCAACCAGTAACGCTAAATGTCTTGCCAGCACTACCGATGGTGATGGTGCGGTCCCACATGCCAGGCAAAGATGCTATAAAGACATGATTAAATAACGCATTACAACTTCATGGAAGACTAGATGTGAAATTCACACAGGATTAATCCTTTTCGTAGCACGGAAGAGAAAAAAATACTACAGGCCTGGAAAATTGGCTAGAATGATCCATCTTGCAACAACATATTATTGTCACAGAAGGACCAAGCAGTAGCTATTCATCAACGATATGGGAACTCTAAAAACAAGTATCGAATACACTGTGTTGTTAGTCCAGCATCATCATAAAAGTTTCACAGAACAAATTCCTGTTCAAGCAGCATTGCCACTCAAGCTTCACTATGAAAAAAGTTGCAACCAGGTATACATTATGTAGACTCGATACCTTGTGAGAAAAGCAAGAACACACAAAATATCACAAAGCACGAGTCTGATGATCGCACTTGATTCCTTAGCAAGATTCTTGCGTCTACATAACTCTACCCTACACACGAGTCTCAAAAAAGTGTCATTTTGTTACGTATGTAAGATTAATTGTTAAACAAATAATCACACACTGAGAATTATAAGAACACAAATGTCTCCAATCTATTTTAAAAGAATATCATTACTGTAACAGACTCGTTGGTCACACATTTCACTTGGGCAATCATTATATAACAAATTTGAATGCCATCTCAACTCTGTTCTTATTTCGCATCAGATTTTACTCTCAAACAGGAAAGCCAAGTTGATGAAATAGTCCTATACAGAAGTTGAAAAGTGTTATGTTAAACATACTGAAGCCTTACATGGCGATATCAAAGATCATATCCTAAAAGTACATCACTATGAAGCAGATCATCAGTTAAACAGTGAGTAGACTGGTGTTTCGTACCATGTAAAATGAGTGACGAAATTTATAAATAATATTCTTATTTCAGGAATTTGTGTTTACTGTGGTATCAGGGAGGGAAACTGCAGTACTAAAGACTCAAATCTGCAGCAGTAGAAGTTGGGGCAAATATTGTTAGTAAAATCATTTCGAACAAAAATAAATGCCAAAAATGGTCATTTTCATTTTTCAAAAGCTTCTAGAACTGCTATCTATGCCAACAATCTCTCAGAATCATTGTTGGTAGCTATGGTAAGGATATTTCAAAGGATACAGAATTTATGTGGTACTAGTTCGAAAAGATTGAAAATAAGATTTCACTTGTCAGGCATGTTGTTTCCAAAATTGGTGAAGTTGTACCGTACCCTAAAATTGGCCAATAGATGGAGCAGAATGCGTGAAACACGTCCCAAAATGGGAAGATGTTGTCGTATCACGCTATTGGTTAAATTTGATGAAAATCAGTCAGATTAGATACAAACGTGAAAAAAACAAATTTCCACCAGGAGAAAAGTTAGTTCAAACTGTTCTTCATTTAACTTCATACACTACGAATACACTTGCCAAAATTTCAAAAACTTTTGCACGGAGGTTTAGGAAAGAAAGCCGCAAATACACCAAGAGCAACGCAGAGCGTTGAAATACAGCCACAAATGCACCGCAAACGGTGTGCTTCTAGGGGTGTTTATTTGGAACATAAAAATGACCACTACATGACACAAAATAAGTCGAATCCATCTGAAAGCTGGTATGTGTCATCAAAGCTATTAATAAAATTTCATAACAATCTGTCACGGAACTTCTGAGAAACCCAGGAAAACAAAAAATGAAATTGCCACTAGAAGGCTATAGGTGCAAAAAACATAACTGCCACTAAGAGGTGCCATGGTAGATGAAGTCGTCGGAAAATCATCAGACTTCCTCTTCACATTAGGAACATACAAGCCAATTTCCACAACCATCCTTAGAAAATTTTGGTTGATAGAGGGGCAGACGCCAAATAACAAGACTCGAAAACAGTAAAAAATGGCCACTAGGTGGTGCAAAATACCAGGAATCAAACCGAAAACCGGAGGATAGCATCAGCTCACTAATAGATGCCTATCAGACAAATTTTAAAAAATCCGTTGAGGACCTTTAAAGATACAGAGGTAAAATCAAAAAAATTAAATTGGCACTAGGAGGCACACAAGTAGTCCAATCCATCCTAAAGTCGACGCCGTTTGTTGCCGACTTCATATTACACTCACTAAATTTGCAGTGGGTATAGGAGATACAGCCATGGGCGTAAAAAACTGCCACTAGGAGGTGCCACAGTTGTCCAGGTCATTGGAAAATCATCGTCAACATGTCTTCACATGCCAATTTCCACAATCATCCTTAGAGTGGTTTTACAAAGAGGCAGATTCTAAAAAACTCGAAAACAGTAAAAAAAATCGCCAATAGGTGGAGCAAAATGCCCACAATTCAACCAAAAACCGGATGACAGTGTCACCTCACTAATAGATACCGATCTGCCAAATTTTATGAAAATCCACTGACAACCTTTGAAGATACAGACGTAAACGAAAAAACTAAAATTGCTACTAGGGGGTACATCGGTAGTCCGATCTGTCCGAAAGTCATCGTCCTTTGTTGTCATTTTCATATATATATACACACCATCAAAATTCAATAAAGATCCTGTTGAGTTACTAGGAGGCGACAAAGTAATCAAAGCCGTCGGCAAATCATCGTCAGCCACCCTCTTTACAGTAAGAACATAATTTTCAAAATCATCTCTGGAGCCGTTTGGTTGATGGAAGGACAAATGCCAAAAAACGAGACTCAAAAACAGTAAAAATGACCATTAGGTGGCGCAAAGTACCTCGAATGCGTCCGAAAATGGGACGATGGCATCATCTCCCTAATGGATGCCTAACTGCCAAGTTAGATACAGAAGTAAGCATAAAAATATAAAATTGCCACCAGAGGGCAAACCGGTAATCGAAGAAGTCCGAAGTTCGCCGTCATTCGTCGTCAGCTTCACAGGAACACATCTGCCAAATCTCAGCAAAATCCTGTGAGGGGCTTTAGGAGATATAGCTGCGGACGCTAGACATCTGACACCCGACGCCCAGACAGATGACGGCAATATGCGACCACATAATGGGTGCATAAAAAGGTTGCAAGGGATAGGAGTACCAGAGTTGTAGGAGTCGTCGTAAACCTATGTCAGCCATTTTGGAATACATCTGCCAATTTGCATAATGATCCTCAGAGCTGTTTGGCATAATTATACAGAGGCAGGCGACTCAAAAATAATATAATGGCCACGAGGCGATGCAGAATACCTCAAATCCATCCTGAAATGGAAAGATGCTATCTTCACAGGAAGTGAAGCTTTTCTGCCATATTTCATAAAAACCATCCAAAAACTGAAGATACAGAGGCATCACATCTACAGTAGAACATATGCATAATTTCACAATAACTCTTTCAAAGGAGTAAAGAGATAAAGCTGAGGACACAAAAAAGACAAAATTAGCACCAGTCAGTTCCATAGGAACACATCCGCTAAATTTCACAAAGATCCTGCAAAGTGTTAAGGAGATGCAGCCTTACAGAGAAAAAAATGCCACTAACTGGCACTAAGTAGTCGAACCTGTCCAAATACCAATATCAGCCGTGGTTTTCTCATTAGAAAAATGCAAATTTTCACAATGATCCTTCATGAGGTTTGGTGGATAGAGAGACGGATGCTATAACAGAGCCAAAACTTTTTAAAATCCCTACTGGGTGGGGCACAATATGACAAATCGGTGTGAAAATGGGAAGGCATTGCCATCTCCTTAATAGAAACGAATTCGCCAAGTTCCTTGAAAATTCATCAATGAACTCCAAAGACACACAGGAAAACACAAAGACAATAAAATTGCCAATAGGGGGTACACCAATTGCCAAAATGGTCTGAAACATGTCTTCAACCGCTGTCAGCTACATGGAAACAAATTTGCCAAATTTCACAAAGTTCTAGCAAAGGGTTCAGGAGATGGAGCCGCAGACACACAAAAAAATCCCCACTAGGGGGCCCCAGAGTAGCTAAACCCATACGAAAATCAATGTCAGCTGTGGTCTCTTCACTACAAACACACCTGTCAATTTTCATAATGATTCTTAAAGTGGTTTGGCAAATAGAAAGGCAGAAGCCAAAAAACAGACTAGGCTGGAAAATTTAAACAAGAGCAATGAGAGCTTTGAAATGCGCCCACGAATGCATCGCAAATGGTGTGCTTTTAGGGTTATTTGTATCATAAAAATGGCCACTAGATGGTGCAAAAACGTACAATCCATCAAAAAACTGGAACATACCATATTTCATAAAAATGTGTCAAGGAACTTCAGAAAAACAAAGGAAAACAGAATAAAATGAAATTACCACCTAAGTGGGACACAGTGGCCATTGGATCCACCTGAAAGTCGTTGAAATCTGTTGTTATCTTCATTACAAATGCAATCACTAAACTTAATAAAGATCCTGCAGTGGGTTTAGGAGATAAAGCTATGGGCACAAAACAAAACAAAACTACCACTAGGAGGAGCCACAGTAGTCAGTCGCCATCATCAAACGTCGTCCCCTTTACAATGAGAACATATATGCTATTTTTTAAAACCATCCCTAGAATGATTCGGTTGATAGAAGGGTGGACGTCAAAAACAAGATTCGAAAACAGCAAAAATGGACACCAGGTGGTGCCAAACACCTCGATTCCATCCAAAAACAGGATAGCGCCACCTCACCAATAGATGCCTATATTCAAAATTTTATGAAAATCAGTTGAGGACCTTTGAACATACAGAGTTCAACGTGAAAAACTGAAATTGTCACTACAGAGCACACCAGCAGTCAGAACCGTCCGAAAGTTGTCCTCATTCATTGCCCACATCATATGAATACACTTTCTAAATTTAGTAAAGATCCTGCGAACAGTTTAGGAGATACAGGCATAGACGCAAGAAAACAAAACTGCGACTCGGAGGCGCCACAGTAGTTGAAGTCGTCAGAAAATCGTTGAAATGCGCCCACGAATGCATTGCAAATGGTGTGCTTTTAGGGTTATTTACTTGTATCCTAAAAATGGCCACTAGATGGTGCAAAAACAGGAACATGCCATATTTCATAAAAATCTATCAAGGAACTTCAGAGCAACAAAGGAAAACAGAATAAAATGAAATTGCCACTAGTGGGCACAGTGTCCGTTGGATCCGCCTGAAAGTCGTCGTCGTCTGTTGTTATCTTCATATAAATACACTTATTAAATTTAGTAAAGATCCTGCAGTGGGTTTAGGAGATACAACTATGGGCGCAAAACAAAACTACCACTAGGAGGCGCCACAGTAGTCAGTCACCATCATCAAAGGTCGTCTTCACAATGAGAACATTTTTTCCAATTTTCAAATGATTTGGTTGATGCAGGGGTGGACGCTAAAAACAGCAAAAATGGCCACTAGGTGGTGCAAAATACCTCGATTCCATCCAAAAACAGGAACATAGCATCATCACACCAATAGATGCCTATATTTAAAATTTTATGAAAATCTGTTGAGGACCTTTGAAGATACTGAGTTAAACGTAAAAAAATAAAATTGCCACTAGGGTACGCAGCAGTAATCAGATCTGTTCGAAAGTCGTCGTCATCCGTAGTCAACATCATATATAATACACTTGCTAAATTAAGTAAAGATCCTGCGAACGGTTTAGGAGATACAGCCATAGGCACAACAAAAACAAAACTGCCACTAGGAGGCGCTGAAGTTGTTGAAATTGTCTGAAAATCATTGTCACTCATCCTCTTTACAGTAAGCACATGCCAATTTTCACAATCATCCTCTAAGCGGTTTGGTTGATAGAGGGGTGGACGCAGAAAAACAGACTCGAAAACAGTAAAAATGGCCACTAGGTGGCGCAAACTACGTCAAATCCACCAAAAAACAGAAGGATAGCATCACCTTACTAATAGGTGCCTACATATTAAGTTTCATGAAAATCCGTTAAGGACTTTTTAAGATACAAAGGTAAACGTAAAAAAAAATAAAATGGCCACTAGGGGGCACCTTACTAATAGGTGCCTACATATTAAATTTCATGAAAATCCGTTAAGGACTTTTGAAGATACAAAGGTAAACGTAAAAAAAAAAATAAAATGGTTACTAGGGGGCACACCTGTACTCAGATCTCTCCTAAAATCGTCATCCTCTGTAGTTAACATCATATAAATATACTTACTAAGTTTCGTAAAGATCGTGCCAACGGTTTAGGAGATACAGCCATACGCGCAAAAAACAAAACTGTCACCAGGAGGCGCCACAGTAGTCAAAATCATCGGAAAATCATCGTCAACGGTTTTCTTCATAGTAAGCACATACATGCCAGTTTTCGCAATCATCCGTTGAGCAGTTTGGTTGATAGAGGGGTGGACGCAAAGAAAACAGTAAAAATGGCCACTAGGTGAAGCAAACTACGTCGAATCCATTCCGAAAACGGCAGGATAGCGTCATCTAACTAACAGGTGCCTACATACCAAATTTCATGAAAATCCGTTCAAGACTTTTGAAGATACAAAGGTAAGCGTAAAAAACTAATATTGCCACTAGGGGGCACACCAGTAGTTGGATCCGTCCGAAAGTTTGCTCATGCCGTCCCATTCATGAACGGAACATATGTGCAAAATTTCATGAACGTATGTCAAAGGGTTTTGGAGATAGAGCAGCGGACGCCGGACAGACGCCGCCCGGACGGACAGACAGACAGAGATGACGGCATAATGCGTCCACATATAAATATGTGGGCGCATAAAAATGGCCACTAGAAGGCGCAAACTATGTCGCATCTATCCGGGAGAACAACGTCATCTCACTAATATGTGCCTACATTTGAATTTTACGAAAATCTGTGGGGTGGATGCAAAAAAACAGACTCGAAAACAGTAAAAATGGCGCAAACTACGTTGAACCCATCCGAAAACTGCAGGACAGCGTCATCTCACTACTAGGTGCCTATATACCACATTTTATGAATATCTGTTCAGGACTTTTGAAGATACAGAGATAAACGTATAAAGCTAAAATTGCCACTAGGGGGCACACAGGTGGTCGGATCCTTCGAAAGTTCGCTCATGCCGTCCCATCCATGGAAGGAACACGTCCAACATTTCATGAACATACGTCAAGGCGTTATGGAGATAGAGCAGCGGACGCCCGACGAACGGAGATGACGGCATATTGTGTCCACATACAAATATGTGGGTGCATAAAAATGGCCACTAGGTGGTGCAGAATCATCAAAACCGTCTGAAAAAGGAAGGATGTCAATGTCCCCTTATTAGAAATCTGTTTGAAAATTTCATGAAAATCCATTCAAGAACTCTGAACTAACAGAGGCAACCATAAAAAATTAAAAGTGCAACTAGCAGGCACAGCGGTAATCATATCCGCACACCGCCATTTGTTCTCAGCTTCACAGGAACACGTCTGTTAAATCTCATTGAGATCCTGTGAGAGATTTAGGAGATACAATAACAGATGCCAGATGCTGGACGCCCAGACGGAGATGACGGCAACATGCTGCATGGGCATTCGAGGTGCATTATAAAGCACAGAAAACCTACATTCACTTCCAAATCCTTCGTTGAAAACACAACTAAACTTTTTGTACTTAAGAAGATTGTAAAGGATAACATTAACCTGATGATAGACTGAATGTTACTATTTAATTTCAGCATGTCAAGTCACGTCAGCTTGTCGTAAAAAACAACCCCAGTTGTGAAAGATTACGACCAGTGGCCAAATGTAATTACCAAATTCACATGTCATAAGGACGAATGTCTACATCCTCATTCACACGAACAGCATTACATTGGACACATGGTATGATCTCTCTCGCAACGGTTGTCCATACACTTGCAGGGCTGATCCATTCAAGATCATTTTGTTCACCAACATAGCCAAAAAATAACTAGGCAAGTAATAGTAGACAATACCATCATTTGCCACATTGAAAATGACACATTTCGGTTAAAGATTTTGGAATCCTTATTGACCAGTCACGAAAAACTGTAGAATGAGCAGCTCACAGGTTTGTACCGCACACCTGCTCGGTTTCATTAGGATTGTGGACTTCCTACCGTGTGTTGCAATCACACTCTCTGCTTGTATGCCCCTCTTCCCGCTGTCACGTGTATTTCACAGTTTATGTCACTATGTATATGTTCATTCTACTTATTGCCTGATGATGAGACAAGCAGTCTCGAAATATTGCTACTGTTTTAAATTGATTGTTTAAGTTATGCTTCACAGCTACACAGCTGAAGACAGGTGATTGTTTCAACTCTTGTATCAATCTTTCAAACAAAAAGTTTAATAAAAAATGTTAACTTTTCAATAAAGTTTGTATCAACTAATGGCTGCTACCGAACTATTCTGATCACTACAAAATTGTATAATTACCAATTCTGACATGTTGACTCCCTTTGAAGGCAATCCACTCATATACTTCATCAGACACACACACCACATCATGCTTCTTGCACAAGTCAGCTATCATCTCCAGCTCATCTCGCTTGAAGATCTGGAACATAGAGACTAAACATATACGACACACAACAGATGCAGAACTAGAATACTGAATATCTAGCACTGGAGCCAAAAAGTGAACCTATACTATGAATAACATTTTGGTACGTCCATGAAAAACAATTTTTAAATATTTCCCACATTCGAGCGGTTCGCTCTTCATCAAGGGTATGACAGACTGCTGAATAGATAGATACATAGTAGCACAGATGACCGCATGGTGATACACAATAGACAAAAGGAATAATATGGGTCACAACAACAAACAGAGGGGGTACGCAAGAAAAGACGAAGGGCATAAACAGAAATGGACGAGATGTAATTGCTGCAGTCTGTTCATTACAGACTTGTAGTGAGATAGAATATCTATGTCCCTGTTTAAACCTCTGGTGAGGTTACTGCATCTGCCAATAAACTTGGCCTCACACTTTCTTCGTGAGTGGATGTCTGACAGTCCGCCTTTAACTACCAGTACATTAAGGTCACCGATGTGTTCCGGGAGATTGAAATGATCATCAACAGGGACCACCCTGTTACTGTGCAGGATTGTTTGTCTGTGGCTGTTCATTCTTATGCTTAATGTGTTAAAGTGCAGGCCAGTAGCCAGGGGAGATTCGGGGGGTTCGATCAAACCTCCCCCCCCGCGGAAAAGGTCCAGCCCCAGCCTATCCCTTAGAGATAGGATATATATGAACAACAACACCGACAACAACATTGTTGCAGCTACTGGTACTACTAACTACAATATATTATAACTAAGTTAGAAGTATTTGCTTCTGATTCAAGGTGCTTCACGTAATCATCGGGCCCCAGGGCCCAACTTCATCCTAGTGGTGTTTACGCATATGGCAGGATCGTGCAGACGATAAGGAGGCTTTACGTTATTCATTGGCATTGAGCATGTGTGGTTGCTACACCATTATCGTCTATATTATCGTTGGCCAAATGAGTGAATGTTACGCCCCTAAATAACGTGCGTGAGTCAATTCTTCTTAGAGGCGTAAAGTAATTACTACATTACGGCGTAAAGTTAGTATGTGTGGCACTAAAAGTTACTTTACACCGCAAATAATTACTTTAAGCTGCAAATAATTACTTTACGCCACAATTAATTATGCCTCTAACAAGAATTATCCTACGCACCTAATTTAATGGCGTAACATTCACCCATTTGACCAACAATTGGGTAACAAGGGAGTAAATATCTATAACTAGCAGCGAAAGAGTTCTCAAAAAGTAGTGTGGCATGAATGTCTTAAAATCGACCAAGAAACAAAACAGCAAAAATATGATTATCTTCTATTTTAATATACTTGCTAACTTAGTATGGTAAGGTGCAGGCATTTCAAATTTCGAATTGAAGGTGATCATCAAATGATTGCAGAGGCGGATCCGGATTTGAGTTAGGGGGGCCAGGGCAGAATATTAGCCAAGATTTTGCCCGTCTGACATTCGCACCCCTGAACTGCCAAATGAAATCTGGGAGAATTTTAAGGGGGCCATGGTCTCCTTAGCCCCCCTCAATCCGTTCTTCCAATGTCCACTTTGATTGTGGATTGCTGGATTGACATGCATGCCCGTATACACGTTTCCATTCTTTTATATCCAGTACACGCCGATGGTAAGTTCACTATAGGCAGTCCTCTTTCGTTGCTCAAATAAAAATCAGACATTTTACTACCGTGTGTTCTACTGAGGAAACGAGCATGTTCACATTATTGGGGAAAACTAGGTCTAGACCTAATAAAATTTTGGTCAATGAAGAAAGTGTTCCCATGTCAATCATTGACAATGGTGCACAGTCTCGCAGATTTCATGCGAGCATCAAGCTTGATTGAAAAGATTTCCAAGGTTAAGTGTCACCATTCTGAAGGCCCACTACTCTGACGTAAGCCTGCTCCAAAGGTTCATTACTCGGGCTGTCTGCTATTGAGTCGGAACTGACATGAATGAAACATTGCATATGTATCCATCTAGTAACCATTTAAATGGTGTGCAAGATTTGAATAGTTCTTAAAACATTGAATACATTGTTTACAAATGAGCTCAGTTCTAATCACTGTCAAATGTGATTCTTGAACCTAAGTAACGACTCATTCTTAAGCAGGGGCAACATCTGGGGCATGGGTGCAGGTTGTGGTGACAAACGGCGGTTTTAAATTTAAGAAAACTGAATGGAATTCTCTGACTGTGTGAAGACTGGCAGGGACAGGATAACCTTCTAACTATATATTTAGTTTCGACCTGCCGTGAGTGCAGTTCCGTTGGGTGATGTAATAATTCATCAATACCTTACTTAAGTTGGTAATCTTTTAAAAGGATAACACTGTGATGATTTCCACTAATCCTCGTTCTGTCACCTGCCAATGCATCACTGGTGTCAATCTTCCAAATTAAAAGTATACCAAAACCGGTTTTGTCCTATTAATAGATACTAAAAATGACTTTCCCATCCAATTCTCTGAAACAAAATAATGCTCTTTAATGGCTCGACAACCCTCTAAAATTTTGAGGAAAATTTAGAAAACTCCTTGCAAATGATTTTAGTGAGTTACACTGCTTCTGTGGGAAAAGCACCCGCCAAGGATCATAATGTCCAATTCGTGAGGTAGTGAGTATGAATTCTTAGTTGATTGCTGCTTTACATCTCAAGATTGACGCCAATGATGCATCAGAAAGTGAGATAACGAGGATTGATTGAATTTATCAAAATAGAGTTTTGAATCCTTTTTAAGGAATCAATTGACAATTCATACACCCCATGTCAAAATTTGGACAATATAGACCTTGGTGGGTGGACTTTTCCCGCAGTCGCCGTCACAAGTCGCTCTTCCATTTAGCAAACTTTGAAGGGAGTTTTCAAAATTTTCAGAAAACTTTTGAGGGTTGTCAGTGGTTACAGAGTACTATTTTGTTTCAGAGAACTGGATGGGAAAGTCATTTTGAGAATCTGTCAAATTAAGGCCAAATCCGGGTTTGGCATCCTTTTAAAAATGCAAGTCGAGCTACTTAGTTTTTCGTACTCAAAAAGATGCTGATAATTTCGTATGCGCATGAAATCAATAGTACCCAGACGTTGTTTTCGGTATATGTACACCACTCAGCGCATCTGACAACGAAAGTATAAAAATTAAACCTGTGCTCTAAATTTTAGATATTTTCGAAGTAGTGAACTTTCGGAGTAGTGACCCTTCAGAATAGTGGGCTGTTCCCTTTTCCAGCAATGTAAGTAACACGCAAAAATACAACCAGATAGAAATTTCAAGTCATTCTCAAATTAAAAAATTCCGTCTGAGTAATTAAGCATGCCTTCTTTGACAGTTTGTTGAAAGGTAACGCAAGAACGTTCTCCTTCTGGACCACATTACGACATATCCGAATTTGAGTCCAATTATATACGATCAACTGTTGCGGCATCCTCATTTCCGTCACATCTCAGGAACATAGAGCTGAGAGTTATTCCCTGATTAAGCTGTGTCAGAGGCTTTACTGAAACTATACCGAGTGGATCTTTGCAAAATATCAAAGGTCCACCGTTCCAAAAATTCGAACCACCCCTTACGCAATGCTGGCTACAGGCCTGATAGTGTCCCCAAAATACCGAGAGTGAGGACATTTGACACATCTAATCAGATATACAATACCCACACTCAACCATGAGAACTTGTCCCTGATTCCATACGAGAAACCATCACGACGAATGACAGACTCCCGACCCCGGACGTTTAAAGAGGGACATAGATATTCTATCTCACTACAAGTCTGTAATGTATAGACTGCAGTAGTTGCATCTCCGTTTTTGTTTAAACCATTCCTTTCATAATGTGTACCCCCCACTGTTAGTTGTCGTGACACATATTGTCCCTATTACCTATTGTGTATCACCATGCGGTCATCTGTGCAATTTTATATAATTATAGTAGCTATTCAGAAGTCTGTGTCATACCATTGATAAAGAGCGTACCACTCGAAACGTGGGAAATACTTTAATATATTTTAGTTCAAACGTTCGTCGTTTTACTTTATACTATTTTACTGTTCTTAACAGTCGGCAACTGCATAGCATTCCAACACCTATTTTCTTTATTCAAAAAAACATTTGAAAGTGAAATGAGGTCATATGTTAGAATAACAAGCTTGATCAAAAAGCCAATTACAGCATCAAAGGCAAACCATCTTAACAGCAAAATTTGAATGCGAAATGTCATAGAAATTAGTAAGACGCAGGGTAACAATAGCTTGGAAACAAAATAAAAATAATGTGCCTGACAGATGTGCCTAGTGCACGGCACCACTGGATTTTGAGACAAGGTAATTCCCTTACACCAGCACGGTGCCCCATTTTACCTTTCCTAATGGGTTGTTAGGCGTGTTTAATATGATGAGTTTAGTTTTACTAGAAAACTTAGTGGCAAACTCTTGCGGGTCCAACTTCCATGAGCTGCTACTGTTCGCTGGACCATCAGCAGTCTGGAAATAAAGAAATCAATCAGTGAAACATTGACACACATCACTGTTACAACAAAAGATTCCCACCCCTCTCGTCCTCCTTCACCCTCCTCGACACTGCCCATTACCCTTCTTAGCCCCCCACCCCATTCACAACACCTGCCTTAGTCTATATATATTAAAAATTTAACCTTCAAAATACTTGCAAACAACACACACTTTAACCCCGATTCAATAGCATTTTCCTCATAGTTGCATGACTGTGCTTTGTGATCTTAGGTGGTCTATCTTTCACGCAACATTGCCCATAGTATAAGCACTGAAGGCAAAAGTAATCAAGACAAAATACTGTTTCTCCATTATGATGACAAAAATGGCTGGATATTAACAGGATGTGGGCAAAATTCTAATTGCGAAATGTTAATTTCCCTTCATACTCAGTCATGAGAGAGGACTTCTAACTCAGTCTGATGATGAAGTTGACCTCTGCCCATCTGACATGGCTGGGAATCCCAGATCATTTTGTCTGGATACTTTAGGCATACACTGTACAACCTGTCAATTAACCAAGATTTGTAATGCATTTTCAGACTCCAAACCCTGAGGTTTCATGAAGGTTACAAAGCACTATCTTGATGCAAAGATGTGATAATTTAGTTGCAGTAAAAAATGTTATCTATTAAGAATAACTGAACAAAAGTGTCCTCGGTAACATCTGGAATTGAAAAGTTAAGTGTTGATAACAAATTACGATTCATGGATATACTGGTTAACTCTGTTGGTGGTTTGATATCCAATCTATGTACCACAAACCAAATGATGCTGGTGTGTGCTTGCAAGCTGGCAGCAAGTGTCCCGAACAGTTCAAAGTACCAGTCATTAAATCATTTTTGCGACGTACATACAAGCTGTTGTCCTCTTGGGATTTGTTCAAGACATAAATTGCATGAATCAAACAAGTACTTAACGCACACACTATCAATTTTGTCGAGCAATTCATGTCAACAGAAATGAGTTATATAAATAATGTAACTCTTCAACCGGAGTGGAAATGTATATCGCAAATATTTTTAAAGGAAAATGCCTCCCGATTTAATTAGTCATTTTTACCATCTAAATCGTTTTATATCCACATTGCCTCTTGTACGGTCGACCTCACCTTGCCGAGAGGTGTCGCGTTAACCTGTGAGGAAGGTAAGAAACGACGCAGCGACGTCAGTGGTTCGTCTGCAGAGTGAATGTCGCTATATTGCGGTGCATCGTTCCCACTTGTCCAAACTATGATGCTCCGAAGAAAGCGGGTAAATAATTTTTTCGACTTCCTCGAGAGCCCGAAATGCTTAGGAAGTGGCTCGCGGTAGTGAAGAATGAAAGGTACACTGTTAATAGCAAGTATGAGGCCTTGAAACATCTCCGTGTCTGTGGCCGGCATTTCGTCAACAGTAACGAATTCCGTTGCCTGTGCATGTTCACGGCGCCTCTCTAGTATTTCTTGATTCGTGCCGGTATTCCTGTTCGAATTGATAGCCTGCGAAATCTAACAATCCCACGACGGTCCGACCCGTAAGTCTTCGTCGCATGAGCTCTTGACTAAGTCGGGATTGGCGACGGGCGAGTTGCCATGTAGACGTTTACTATTCTGCATTCTGTTTCAAAATGAATTATTCTCATCCTAGCCAATGCTTATGTGAAACTGTAAAAGTCTGTCTCATCAGATACAGTTTGTAATGCCTTTGCAGTATTCGCGAGTGCAAATGTTGAGAAGCCAGCAATGAATAAACCACTGCATTACCGGCTTTTGATGCCGACAACAAAGGTAATTAACCCTGCACCGAGGCCATGTGAGCGCATGCTAATTCAGTGTTTGTTGACAGAAAGCTGTTGTGAAACAATTACTCGATTTTATATGCTATGGTCACATGTTAGGGAAATCTTTATTTAGAAATACTATACATTATTCAAATCATTGTTCATTTTGCCCTGACGGTCTGTGAAAGGGGAACCCGACTTCGCAGCCCCCCGACAATTAAGTAAATTTTCAGTTTCGTGGCTAATTCACAAACAATTATGTGCACATTATTTGTTTGGCTCACTATTATAGTCTTTTTGTGACTGGAGGTTTAGTTTCCAACTCAAGCTGGTTTATGTTCATGCCAGTCCCTGCGGCCGCAACGGGTCTGATCAGGTTCCGAGTCACTGGCCGGTATAACAAGCATTTTGTGTGTTTAGAACTCAAAAAATCACAAGTATAAACAACGCAGATCTAGGTTCTCCTGTCTATATTTCACGGAGGAATACTTCAAATTTATCTTCAAACAGACCCAAACTCCTGCTAAGAACCTTGGTAAATTGGCCTGCCGAACTTTGTAGGCTACAGTGAGTCCAAATACCAATAAATCAGTGACAGCGAAATAAAACAACACGTTTTTAGGTGTATTTTTAATGGTTTTACATTCAATTTGAAGTTTGATGATTTATTGGTGCTAAACCATGAATTCAAGCGATAAGCTGACACCAGCAACCCCTGTTGTGAACTGCTGAACAGACTGCGTGTGAAACCAATGACGTCACTGGATAATTTCAACACCTCCGTTTGCCGTCAGTCCAGGGTTTGAGTCCCGGTTGGGGCAAAAATATTTTCAAACTGTTTAGAAAATAAGCCACAAACACACAAAAATAAAACACTACTAGGGGATGCAACAATAGTCCGAGTCGTCCAAATGTTCTTCACAGCAGAAACATATACACCAATTTTCATAGTCCTCAAAGTGGTTTGGCCGAGAGATGGATGCCAAAAACAGACTAAACAAGAGCAACGCATAGCGTTGAAATGCACTCATGAATGCACCGCAAACAGTTTGCTTCTAGGAGTGATTATTTGGAACGTAACAATGGCCATTAGATGACGCAAAATACGTCGAATCCATCAGAAAACTGGTATGTGTCATCAAAGCTATTTCATAAAAATCTGTCAAGGAACTTCTGAGAAACCGTGGAAAACGAAAAAAATGAAATTGGCACTAGGAGGCTATAGACACAAAAACACATAACTGCCACTAGGAAGTGCAACAGTAAATGAAAAGGTCGGAAAACCACTGTCAAACTTCCTCTTCACATTAGGAGCTTACATGCCAATTTCCACAACTATCCTTCGAGTGGTTTGGTTGACAGAGGGGAAACACCAAATAACAAGATTCAAAAACAGTAAAAATGGCCACTAGGTGGTGCAAAATGCTTCAAATTCTACCGAAAACTGACAGGTAGTGTCACCTCACTAATAGATGCCTACCTGCTGAATTTTATGAAAATCCATTAATGAGCTTTGAAGATAAAGAACTAAACGTAAGAAACTAAAATTGCCACTAGGGGACAAACCAGTAGTCGGATGCATCCAAAAGTCGTTGTGCTTTGTTGTTAACTTCATATAAATACCCAGCAAAACTCAATAAAGATCCTGTAGAGCATTCATGAAAATCTGTTGAAGACCTCTGAAGATACAGAGGTAAGCGTAAAAAGCTAAAAATATCACTAGGGGGCGCACCGGTACTGGGAGAGCTCCAAAATTCGTTGTCATTTGTCGTCAGCTTCATAGGAACACATCTGCCAAATCTCATCAATATCCTGTGAGTCGTTTCAGGGATACACCTGCGAACAACCAGATGTCGGATGTCCAGACAGAGATGACGGCAATATGCGACCATATTAAATATATGTGGGCACATAAAACAGTAGAAATAGCCACTAGGTGGCACATAATACAGCCCTAAAGTAGATACCTATTGCCAAATTTCACAAGAAGAAGAACGTGGAGAGTTGAAATGCGCCCACAATTCTACCATAACTGGAGTGCTTCTAGTATTGTTTTTAATAACATAAAACGGACATTAGATGGTGCAGAACACGCTGAACCCATTCAAAATTGGGAATGCGTCATCATCCCTCTAATACAAAGCTATTTGCCAAAGTTCAGAACAAGAGCAATGCCGAGCATTGAAATGTGCCCACGACAGCACCGTAAACAGTGTGCTTCTACATGGGTGTTTTTATCATAAAAGTGGCCACTAGATGGCCCAAAATGCATCAAATCTGTCCAAACAAAGAAGGTGGTGCTGTCTGTGTAATACACAACTATTTGCCAAATTTCATGAAAGTAAGCCAAGAAACTCCTAAGATACAGAGACAAATGCAAACAAGAGTAATGCAGAGTGTTGAAATACGCCTACGATAGCACCGAAAACGGTGTGCTTCTGTGGGTGATTTTAGTATCATAAAAATGGCCATTCGAAGAACTGACGCAAAATGCGTCAAATCTATCTGAATTGAGAAGGTGGCGTTGTCTCTGTGAAACACAACTATTTGCCAAATTTCCTGAAAATAACCCAAGGACCTCCTAAGATATAAATGTGAAAAATAATTGACACTAGGGGGCACAGCTATAGTCCGATTGGTCTGATACTCATCGTAATCTGTTGCCATCTCTATAGAAGAGGCTAGAAAGGGTTCAGGAGATACAGCCACAGACACAAAAAAAGCAAAATTGCCTTCAGGGGCACCAGAATAGTCAAAAACATCCGAATATCAACATCAGGCAGGGTCTTCGCATCAGGAACACAACCGTCAATTTTCATAATCATCCTTTGAGTGGTTTGGCAGATAGAAAGGCAGATGTCAAAAACATGCATGGAAATTTTTAAATGGCCTCTAAGTGGCTCAGGGAACATCAAATCTGTCCAAAAATGGGAAAGCATTGTCGTCTCCTTGATACAAACCTATATGACGAATTTCATGATTCAAAATACATTCATGAACTCCAAATATACAGTTTTTGTCAGCTAAACGTAAAAAATATTTTGTTACTTTGGGGCACAGTGGTATTTTGATTAGTTCTGCATTTGTTACCATTTGTCATTTGCTCCACAGGAACACTGCTTTCAAATTCCACAAAGCTCCTTCAAACCGTTAATGAGATTCAACCGAAAACGCAAAAAAAAAACAAAATCACCTCTGAGGGGCAACACAGCAGTAGGACTCGTCAACTTCAATCATGGTCTCCTCATCAGGTATTTATGTGTAAATACTCATAATGACCCCTTTAAGCGGTATGGCAGATAGGGAGGTGGATGCAAGACAGATGCAGAAATAATAAAAATGGCCACCAGGTGGCGTAGAAAACATCAAATCTGTCTGAAAATTGGAAAGCATTGTTGCCTTAATAATAGAAATATATTTGCCCAATTTCACGAAAATAAATTATGAGCTCCAAAGATACAGAGGCAAACATAAGAAGAGCAATGCAGAGCATTGAAATGCGCCCACGAATGCATTGCAAATGGTGTGCTTTTAGGGTTATTTATTTGTAACATAAAAATGGCCACTAGATGGCACGAAAACATACAATCCATCCAAAAACAGGAACATGCCATATTTCATAAAAATCTGTCAAGAAACTTCAGAGAAACAAAGGAAAACAGAATAAATGAAATTGCCACTAGTGGGCACAGTGTTCGTTGGATCCGCCTGAAAGTCTTCGTCGTCTGTTATTATCTTCGTATTTAATACACTTACTAAATTTAGTAAAGATACTGCAGTGGGTTCAGGAGAAACAACTATGGGCGCAAAACAAAACTACCAGTAGGAGGCGCCACAGTCACCATCATCAAAGGTCGTCTTCACACTGAGAACATAATGCCAATTTTCAAATGATTTGGTTGATACAGGGGTGGACACCAAAAACAAGACTTGAAAAAAGCAAAAATGGCCACCAGGTGGTGCAAAATACCTCGATTCCATCCAAAAACAGAGAGATAGCGTCATCACACCAATAGATACCTATATTTAAAATTTTATGAAAATCTGTTGAGGACCTTTGAAGATACTGAGAGTTAAACGTAAAAAACTAAAATTGCCACTAGGGGGCACAGCAGTAGTCAGATCTGTCCAAAAGTCGTCGTCATCCATAGTCGACATCATATAAATACACTTGCTACATTAAGTAAAGATTCTGCAAACGGTTCAGGAGATACAGCACAAAAAAAACAAAACTGCCACAGTACTCGAAATCATCGGAAAATCATCGTCAACTGTCTTCTTTATAGCAAGCACATACATGCCAATTTTCACAATCATCCTTTGAGTGGTTTGGTTGATAGAGGGATGGATGCAAAAAAACAGACTAGAAAACAGTAAAAATGGCCACTAAGTGGCGCAAACTATGTCGAATCCATCCGAAAACGGGATGATAGCGTCACCTCACTAATAGGTGCCTACACATTAAATTTAATGAAAATCCGTTAAGAGCTTTTGAAGATACAAAGGTAAACGTAAAAAAATTAAATTGCCACTAGGGGGAAAAACCACTACTCGGATCTGTCCAAAAGTCGTCGTCGTCCGTTGTTAACATCATATAAATATACTTACAAAATTTGTAAAGATCCTGCGAACATTTTAGGAGATACAGCCATAGGCACAAAAAAAAAAACAAAACTGCCATTAGGAGTCGCCACAGTACTCAAAATCGCCGAAAAATCATCGTCAACCGTCCTCTTCATAGTAAGCACCTGCACGCCAATTTTCACAATCATCCTTTGAGCGGTTTGGTTGTTAGAGGGATAGACGCAAAAAACAGATTCGAAAATAGTAAAAATGGCCACTATGGGGCGCAAACTACGTCGAATCCATCCGAAAACGAGTTGATATCGTCATCTGACTAATAGGTGCCTACATAGCAAATTTCATGAAAATCCGTTCAGGACTTTTGAAGATACAAAGGTAAGCAAACAAAAATAAAATTGCCACGAGGGGGCACACCGGTAGTCGTATCCATCCGAAAGTTCACTCATGCCGTCCCATTCATAAATGGAACATATGTGCTAAATTTTATGACCGTATGTCAAAGGGTTTTGGACGACGGACGCCGCCCAGACGGACGGACGGATGGAGATGACGGCATAATGCGTCCACATATATATATGTGGGCGCATAAAAAACATTTTGTCACTAGGGGGCACAGTGGTATTTGGATCAGTTCTACACTCGTTAATGTTTGTCGATGGCTCCATAGGAATGCATCTTTCAAATTTCAAAAAGCTTCAAATGGTTAAGGAGATTTGGCTGCAGACGCAAAAACAACAAAATTTCCACTAGGGGGTGACACAGTAGTCAGACCCATCAGAAAGTCAACTTCCGTCATGCCCCTTTCATCAGGAACAATTCTCATAATGATCCTTTAAGCAGTATGGCAGACAGCGAGGTGGATGCCAGGAAACGGACACAAAAAAAACAAAAAAATAGCCACCACATGGGGCAGAAAACATCAACCCTGTTATGATACCACCAGCGGTTTATGACACATAGCAGCAGGCACCAGACACCCAGACAGAGATGACAGCAACATGCACCCACATATTAATGTATGGGTGCATAAAAATCGGTTATGGAACTCCAAAGATAAAATTGCCACTAGGGAGCAAAATTCATTCAACCCATCCTATCCATGATGGAACATTCTGCAAAGGTTCATGAACGATTATTCAAGGGTTTTGGAGAAACAGCAACAGATGCCAAACAGATGCCAGATGGATGCCAGATGGACAGATATGGTTGATGGCATAATGAGCCCAGTGACTAAAAAATTAACAAGACACGTTGTAACAAGAATTATTTTCTACGTCTACAGCTACACTTGCCAATTCGTAATCATTTGATGTGCAAAAGGTGAATCATCAAAAATTACTTTAACACAAGTCAATCTTTATAGTTCATTTTCATGTTCTCAATCATGACACTTCAGTCCAAATTTGAAGCCCAATTATTGCAACCACGCAATTTCATCCTTATGGGCGCAACAGACAAAAAGAATTCTTACCCTTCCTTAATCAATATCATTTCTAAAGTCTATAGGTCGTAGCATTTACGCCAACTTCTAGCCTAATTACATTAGATAAGACGTTCTGAACACTTATTTCTCTCATCGCCTACAGGAATTTCAGCAGTCCTGCATCAAATTTTCTCCTGTTTCGTATGTTTTTTTCCAAAATAAACTGGGTGGGTCAGCTTCAGTTACGCAGGTTGGTGTAAATAGGCTAACAGATTATAAACATGATGTCACTACACCACCACTTCACAGCAGAGCTAAGAAGTCTTTTCTTATCAACTGAAAAAAAAACAGCTCTCCAACACAACTTCGAAGTTTTGACATTTTTTTATGTTGGTTATCAGCACAGCTAGTTTGAAGGTCACAGGCTTGTCTGTCCTCTTGAGGGCATTAGGTAAATTTTCTAAGCAAAATGTAAACTCGGGCTGTGGCCATTTCCAAAACAATTTTTTTAAATGTGATACTCGATTGAACCAAAAGTGTGCACACCAATTCTAAGGTTTATGACAAAGAAATCCGGGATGTCACATTAACTTGAAATTTACTTCAAAGTACCGTATTTAAAACAGGTTTTTGTGGTCGCACATCAAAATTAGAAAAACAAACTTTATGAAGCCATGTGAAAGAGAAATAAGTCAAATACGACAAAGTTTTTTGATCAGGATTAATATTACTAACCCATGTTCATTATGACACAAAATATAGGGCTCACACGATTCCTAACATTTTAAGACATGGATAGGGATTTGCTGCTCATCAAAGACGCAGAAAATATATAGATGATAAATATAGATTATTACATGGCGAAGTCGTTATCCCCCGTTATCTAGAGCCCGAGTGGATTTTGGAGAATTATTGCCCGAGGGGCGTCAGCCCCGAGGGTGATAATTCTACAAAATCCACGAGGGCTCTAGATAAGGGGGATAACGACTGAGAACATGTAATAATCTATTTATACCACATACTAAACGAGAAACATTGCAATGAATCGATCTACCTTTCTCGACTCGCCTCGGCTTTGTAACTACTTTCTATGTCAGAGGCCCGGGGTCGGAGGTCGTGACCTTTTAAGAAAAGCCGAGCTATTTTTGTCAAATAATGCTTATACTCAAAACCAATTGGAAATTAAAACAAAATAGAAATGAAGTGAATCTCTAAATTAAGGTTAAGCAACTATTATAACTTAGAACACGTTTTTTACACGCTAAGCTTCGACCGGGAAATTATCGTCTGCTAAAGTAGGTTACCACTGGTAACTGAATATAATTCTCAAGTCAATGATCCTGACGACACGATACCCGCATTCAAACTGGAGATCGGTGATTTACAAGTAAGAGGACATGAGAGAAAAATTTCACTGAATTAAGATATCATTTTTATGGAAATTATGTGTCTTATTTTTCGTAACGTATAAGTACAGTACAATGCGGTTTGTTGAACGTGCGATTATTGCGCGTGCTCATTTAAGTATTCTATTTTCACTCTTGATGACGTAAGTCGCTGCGTGGTGTAGTGGTTAAAGTCGGCGATCAGCAATACCAAGGTCCCGGGTTAGACTCCGTTCTCGGTTTCCCGCCAAATCGTTATCTCACTAGTGAGATAACTTTATGGGTTATTACACGGTTTTATCTGCCATTTGACGCTAATATTGTGGTATAATTTATAAATATATTCTCAAAATACAGTCAGGGACAACTTAAACCTCCCAACAAAAGTTACGTGCTTCAAAAATGTTCAATTTAGAAGTAAACACTGTCTCCTACAATTTCAGCCTGTGTGAACAACACAGCTTTGTGCTGAAAAAAGGCTGACAGTCGTAACTAAATAATGATCGCACTACTCACTGGTCGCAGAGGTATAAACACAGGTACACCACCAGCCAATCGAACCATAGGCTCATAACAGTCAAAGAACGGCTCAATGATTATAACCTGGAATACAGTGAGGCAAAATTAATTATTACTTGAAAATGACGATTCGTTATTAATTTTGTGCTCATTTCCCCTTCCTATTAGAAATCAACAAAGGTCAACTCATTAGGCTAAGAGACGACGATGTAAACTGATATAGGTTGTAATAAAGCATTAGATTTGATAATCTATCAAACGTTAGTGTATTAAATTACACACTAATTGATATGCTGTACTCACAGCAAAACTAAAGATGTTCGTTGGCATAACCTTTGTATCAGCAACTTGGACTGGCAGAGAAATGGATACATACTACATAGCAGAAATTACATTTTAGTCAACAAAAGATAATTTAAGTTTACGTAAGACCCTACAAAAATAGTTACTGTATTTGCCCTAATAAGCATACAGGGCGCTTAGAAAAATTTGCTTCAGGAAGAATGGGAAGGTGTTGTTGTCTCTTAAAATTATTTGAAACATTTCATGAAAATCCGTCAAAGAAACTCAAAGATACAAGTTAATGTAAAAAAACATTAGAAAACACTGCAGAAGTCCAATCCATCCACCTGGTGTCCAGTCAATACAATTGCAAATTTTCAAAAACAATTTGCAAGGGGTTTAGGAGATACAACCAGATGTGAAAAATGTCACAAGTAGTTGGACCCATTTAAAAATCCAGGACAGTCAAGCAGGTTTTGTCAGTAGAAACACATCTGCCAATTTTCATAGTGATTCTCTGCCCGTTTTGGTAGACACAGAAGCAAACAACAAAAAAGACAGATTAAAAATAATTAAAATGGCCACTAGTTGGTGCAGAATATGTCCAATCCATCACAAAAAAGAAAGCTGCTGCCATCTTCATGATAGAAAATTAATTCATTTGTCCAATTTTAATAAAACGCATCAAGGAACACTGAAGTTACTGAGGCAAACACAAAAAATAAAATTGCCACTAGGGAGCACTGCTGTAGTTTGATTGGTCTGAAACTGATATAGTTCAACATGTCTGCCTCAGTCTTTTGATGAGGAACCCATCTCCAAATTTTAATAACGATCCTTCAAGCAGTTTGGTAGATGGAGAAGGTGATGTCAGAAACATACTTTCTACTTTCAGAAAATATATACTTTTGTAGACAATGGGCTGAATGCACAGACATGTCAGTGAGGTATTGCATAACATTGAGAAGAAAAATACTACACCAAGTTCATAGTTCACCTTCCAACAAAATAAGTTACAATTTCACTTACTATTGTTCACAAAAAGCTGTTGCTCATCTAAGGAATGACAGAGAATTGCAAACACGTAGGAGCATATTTCATATCTGTCATTCAAGGGATTTTTCAGACTAAGCCACAGGCCATAGCCTGTCGCTGGGACGACAAACATCCAAATGGAGCTGACACCAACATGCACTATAAATGTGTGTTGTATATAATGTGGAATCACAAAAACACAAGGAGGAACATGGAAAGTAATTCTGACAGAAAGAGCAATTAAAAAAATAATCATTGACTTGTAAATAGTTGCAAACTTCTACCTCTCAAAGGACTCTATTTTATCCAAGTCAGAGAAGATATCCCTCGGCTCTGGTGTTGGTAATGAAATGTATTTTTCAAAAATGACATAGAGAACTTCAGAACAGAAAGAATACCTCATCTCCTGGATTGATTAGTCCTACAATGCAACAGTGAAGTGCCTCATATGCTCCTACGGTGACGAGTATATCTTGAAATGGGTTGATGTCGTGGCCAATTAGAGGGGAGAAGAGCCGGGACAAGGCATTAACAAGGCGAGGATGACCCTGTTGAGTGCAAGAAAACATTTCAACAACATTACACAAAGTGAAAATGAGATGGTTTGTTATTGCTTGAGACTATGCTCTGTGCTTAAAGTGCATAAAATGAACAGCCAGATCAAGTCAACTTGTTGAGCCTACCTAAAATATCGTCATACAGTTAAACACTCTACCCAGTTACGAAATCACATTTTCTGGGGTAGTACAGTCAACAAATGGCAGCTTCACAGGATGCATGGTTACTATTCTTAGGTTGCGTGAACAAAACGAGTATTTCAGTGCTGCTC
This sequence comes from Phoronis australis, assembly GCA_002633005.1. Taxonomy (NCBI): domain Eukaryota; kingdom Metazoa; phylum Phoronida; family Phoronidae; genus Phoronis; species Phoronis australis. The sequence continues at coordinate 477,214 of NMRA01000301.1, read as the reverse complement.
GGGCTTGACTGGTAGTTTTCCGAAATTATTTTATATTGATAAGTTGCAAAATGTTCGCCAAATCGAAGAATTGGCTTTAATTTACCATCGCCAGTTCCACTCAGAATTCACCAATGACAGCTTGGCGACTGGCTAGCATGTGACAAGCCTGAGTGTGAGTGCTAAAACCATGGCTAAAGCAATGCTTGGCTGAATAGCAAAACAATTCCTCTGAGGAAGGCTTTAAATGACAATTTATAGTGCTGATACAGGATGGTTGCTTTGACTTAAAGACCTTTACTTGGAGAGTAAACATCAAGAGTGAATTAATATTCCATGATTACAATCACAAATTATTACAATAATTGCGAATTACCCTAGCAACAGCTAACCAGCGAAGCCAATACCTTTTGAATCAAAGCTAACGTAATGTCAGTCTAAAAATTTTCATGTCCAAACAAGCCTTCAATTTTTATTTCCTTATGGCATTTGCTGTTTTCACCATTTATTTACTATAATTTCAAGTGAATCTTCCAAGTTTACTGTCAGGTACCCATAGGCCACAATGCAAAAAATGACTTTTTACACAACCTGGGTAACTGTAATGTTACTGTGCATGTGGTAAGCATGCTCAACTCGAAAGTGTGAAATAGTGAATTATCAATATTATTCTATTTACTAAATGTTATAGCTATTATACTGTATTCGCCATAATAACCGCCCATGCCCCTATAAGCACTCCCCCCCATGCGTTTTCAGACTTTGCTAAAATAAGCCCCCAGTCCATGAACATGTACATGCGAAAAATGCCTTACCGACAGCCCTAAAATTTTACAGTAACGTCTTCAATTTATCAATAATATCCGACAGTCCTGAAAAAAATCATTGTACGCAGAATTTGTAGACCCCGAGCCTTGCTGTTATAGCGGAATTTAGCCGTGACTAATACACTTCAAACTTCCGCCATGCCTCAAAACAAACACATAAGTTTTGCTGATCTTGCGAGGACCAATGGTCTGGCTTTTCAGAACAGACGTACAAATGTACTTGTCTACAGGATTGCTTCTTTCCCGCTTTCAACAGGAATCCAAATTTCTTTGTACGTCTACACATGAAAACCGCAAATCGAAGACTAATAAAAAGCTTGGCCAATGTTAAAAGCACGGGGTCAGGAAGTGCGCTGCATACATGAACCTGTCATCAAAGACATTAGTCGGGAACTATCTATTCATGAAATGGGTAGCATAGCATCGGCAAGAAATGAATATTGGCACCACAGACACTCAGATACATGCAGCTCGCGTCATCAATATGATGCCATATTGCAGAGTGCTACCCAGGATAAAAATGGCAGAAAACACTGGGAGCCCTACGAAGTTAAGACAGTCTATTCTGTCTGAACGTACCAACATACTGGGTTTGACTGTGTTCACATGTGATCGGTTACAAGCCTGGTAGATAATTTATCTGCATGTTGTCCTACCAGACAAAAGAGTATGCTCGGCATTTAACGAAGGAGCTAGATGTTATCACATGCTCACAACCGCTGTACTGAATGGGACAACGCCCTAATGAACTTTAGCTTTAAAAACCTGTTATTTATTTACATGACCAAAATGAGGTCATTTTTCACAGCAGTTCACATTAAATTTAGACCCCATTAAAAGTCACCCGAGTTATATTTTAATTTTTTAAAGTTACCTGGGGTCATTGTTCAACACTCCGTGAAAAGGCTTATTGGGGCACTACAAAAGTATGTACCAAGTGAGCGGCATGTCTCCTGGATATAATGTATTCTTCATCGAGTGACATGAACTAAATGATAAATTTGCACGATCTTGGTGGTTTCTCTTGAAAAAAACGAAAAAATAAAACGCTCGCAGTGGATTGACAGCCGTGCAGCCGCTCAGGCCACTCAAGAATCTGCCACTGGTTGCGATCTTCTATTAGTTTCATATTTCTCCTATCGACTTATTAACTCTTAAACAACGCATGCAAGTGCTACATAACGTTTTTGTATATTAATTTCTGGAAAAAAAATACACTCTTCGGCCTCTTTATTTGTTAGGTATCGCAATTTGAAAAGAACAATTTACCCCATTTGTTAACACGGCAATTAGCCATGTCACGTGACTAGTAGCACTCTCCAATAGAGCGTCAAGTTGTCAGCTGCAGTAGCGTATGCGCCCGGTCTATAATATTAATATGTCTATGATTGGCACTAACTTTCGACAGTTTCTAATACTATAAAAATGTTTACCTTATTTTTAAGATGGATTTTTTGATTAACCATAATTGGTGTGTGAATGCTTACACACCCTTACACCGAAAAATAACTGTCAGATAGTTAAATACGCATCCAGCCACACGACGACTAATATGGGCCTTACCGAGACAAATGTCGAACGTTTTTAGCACATGAGACCGGCAAGTACTAAATGAAACAAACTCTAGTTAAGGCCTACTGCTTGTGCAAATTTCTTTAGCTACAACATGCGTGCACCCNGCTTTACATATCAGTTGGTGCAAGCCCAATCTCAATAGGCAACTGACACACCACAGGTTGTCATTGTTGGTATAGTTCATTGTCACTCCCTGTAACTGACTGTATCTGTGCTTCATTACTTGTTGCTGGGCCTAGCTAGGTGGCCACTGTATTATGACTTCTGAGGATGGTGTTTAATAAATGACACCGAAACATGTCAAGTTTTAAATCCGTTGTTGTTTTCGTGAACATATGCTGTTACTTGCTATCATGGAGATATAATATTAATATGTCTATGATTGGCACTAACTTCCGACAGTTTCTAATACGATAAAAATGTTTACGTTATTTTTAAGACGGATTGTTTGATTAACCATAATTGGTGTGTGAATGTTTACACACCCTTACACCGAAAAATAACTGTCAGATAGTTAAATACGCATCCAGCCACACGACGACTAATATGGGCCTTACCGAGACAAATGTCGAACGTTTTTAGCACATGAGACCGGCAAGTGCTAAATGAAACAAACTCTAGTTAAGGCCTACTGCTTGTGCAAATTTCTTTAGCTACAACATGCGTGCACCCAGGGGGCAAAAAGGTCCGAATTAGAGAAACAAAAAGTACAAGAAAACGAGACAAAAGTCCACTAAAAAGACGCAGACGTTCCCCATTTTTTTAGTCCACCCGATGTTCTGTGAGCAAAACGTCCACTTCGAGAGAAAGTCAAGCCCCCCCATTTTCAAGGCTGGGTGTGTGCATGTACAATGCACATCTAACTCGTTAGACTGCATGCAAAAGATGTTCTCTGCTCTGGCAAGTGAACTCTGATGACACGCACGCGCTCGCCTACTCACAAACACAAAAGAACTTCAAATCAAACGTCACATGACAACAACGTGTGTTCGTCCAGACATTTTTCTCGTGTTGCTGATCATACATGTAGATGGCATGACGTAGCATAGATTTGTACTTAAACCTGTCGTTAATCCCGACTCCATGGGAACTTAAAAATCTTAGGAACGTTACTTGGAAAATTTAAGGAGGATTTCAGGTAATTTGCTTAAGACGAAACTGTATTTTTATTCAAGCATTCAAGTCGCCATATCGACGATTGCGAGACAGTCAGTCGGCGAGTTTTCGCCCAGCATAATTTTCTGTTGAACGATCGTAATTTAGCAGCAAAGTTTGATAGCAAAGCACCACGGTTTTGTAGGAAGACTTTCATAGATTACAGATACGTCACAGAGCCTAAATATGATGAATCTTAGCTTCTGATTTCACCCATTTCGGAGATACCGGGTTTCAACCGCCTTGGGTTATAACAAGCCCCCCCCCCGAAAAGAACTTTTCTAAGTGCCCCGGGTGGTTATTAGGGCAAATACCGTAGACATTACATTTTCACATATTATTTCACCGAAAATAATTGGACAAAATGACCCAGAATTCCCTGACATGATGACTGCGTGCAAACAGAATTCACCAGCAGAGTACCTCACGATGATACATTATGACTGGAAACCTTCTGGAACTTAGTGTCATACAGTTCTCCCTGATGTTATGGAGCCGCCTAGCTCCTTCTACTTGAGATTGTTTAGAAATTCGTTAACTGAACTGCAGTTACCTTAATTACTTACAAACCCTCGTGTGTACTGATTCAGAAGATGATTCTCATGAGTGGTCGCCTTACTGAGGAACTCTTTCATGTAGTCTGGACAGGAGAAGTCGGGAAATCCTTGGCCTAAGTTCAGGGCACCAGTGGTCCGTGCAAGCTCTGTGAACTGAACCCTAGAGTATCAAAGTGATGTTTTGAGTACCAGGAGAATTTGAGAACTCTGTGGTCCACAAAAACTCTTTGAATTTAACAGAAGAGATAAGTTGTTCACTAATAAGTAGAATATTATAACATGGGCTTAAGTCAAAAAGAAATTCAGATGCGCTATAGTAGTTGAAGCATAAAGACTTGCTACAGTGTACAGAGGAAATTGTACGACAGGGCTATCTCATGGAAGATTCTAGAAAGGATCTTGGGCAAGGGTTAACGAACAGGAAGTTAACTAAGAGCTTGTCACTTGCACTGTGGGTAGTAAGATACTACCTGAAGTGTTGCGTCACCAGCCAGAGACTGTGACCAGCAAGAAGAATCGCGGGTAGAAGAAATTGCCTGCAAGTGTTGCATCACCAAAGATGGTGTCCAGCAAGTACACTGTCGCTACACAGTGTGTGTAGTTCGTATATTCACCAACAGGACAGTCATCCAACAAGTGGAGACCCCTAGCTTGGATAGCATATAAGACATTTTATTATTTTGGTAGATTGATTGAGGTAATTCTTAAAGAGGGCGCTAGTGTAGTTACTCTTCTTTGTAGTTGATTACTTAATTAACAACAGGTTTCACTTGTCTAATTAGGGCTTATCCTATAATAAATTAATTACTGGATTTGATTAATATTCACATTCCATCTAGGCACAATCTCAAAGCATAGCTACCTTTTGAACAAACCCACAGTCAATCGTCTGACAGCACCTGTTTTTAGTCCTTACACAAGCTCTGCCCACAAGGTCACGCGATTGGAATCACTTGTAAACAAACTTCACGTGTATTTGACTCAGCGTCAAAGATGTTAGTACTAAATAGCACATAATTACTAAAGATATTTTTATGGTGTTTACATCACCTGAAAAAAGTTTTGCGTAATGAGAAAATACCATTTAGCTTCACTAAATAATTTCACTAAATAATTTCATAAGGTTGGTAGAGAACACATAGATTAATTTTTATTGACACAACCAAGCAAAAACGCTGTACCTTGCAGTGACGGACCACGCTCTTGCTTTTAACCATGTAATTAACTGGAAAGACGATCGTCCTGTCGAGTCCGAAAGTTATGAAAAGAGATGATGGGGGGTATAAAATGTCTAAAATTTGGAATAGTGTCATCACCTCGCCACCTAGTGTCCAATAGCTTCCGAAGTTGGCTGCTGTGAGTAGCCGAAACTGTCAAGATACAGCGTGTTTGCGTGGTTGTGTCAATAAGAATTAATCTATGTGGGACCATTTAGTTTCAACCATTACATCGAAGGTAGGCAGTGACGTTAAGTTCACAATATATTTTAGCTTTTTGACACTGGCTGTGATAGGAATTCTCTTACTTTATGAGCACCTGACACTGGCTTTGTCGCGGATAGTTCTTCTCAGTGAGAAATGTATAGAACATGATCTCCATGTTCCTCTGTTGATATTTCATAAGGTTTGCCTTTTTTCATAAGGCATTTAGTACATAACACCGAACAGTGCTGGAAATGTACTGGCATTACAACAGCATGAAAGGCGTTAAAATGCTGTTCATACCAGTAGGTTGAAACCTTTCATCCGCATTACACATGGAATCTGTAGGTGGCATATGGCACCTATCCACCAAAGACCCAATCGCTGTATGGCAAGATTGTGAATTTCAATATTGCAACAATATTTTGAAAGTCAGCTATTGCTCTATTACTATTCAATGAATCATAACACAGTGAATCTTACCAGACATTTTGAACACAAGGCTTTAAGCGGTCTGCAATTTGAAACTTCTTCTGGCTCATCTGAAAGATGTATTCAAATATTATCTTAATACAGACTCATCAACCCTTACTTCTACTCTAAGTCAGCAAGCTTTACAGCACTGAACTCTGTAGTCGTTCTCCACCATGCACTGTCCATGCTCACGTTCGTGCGTTTTTAGGACAAAAAATTGATTCTTTCAAAACATAAGGCCATGAAGGAGCTCATCGGCATGATGTGCATAACAATCTTTTTCTTGAGCGATAACTCAAACTGAAATCTCTTAGGACTAAATTCCTGGTATCGCCAGAATGTATGAAAGCATCACCCCATTTAGTCTCAGTACACTTGATCATTTCATCTCTGTTGATTTTGTGGCAGCACTCACGTTAAAAAATACACATGGTTTCATGGGAAGAAATTATTAAGCACAATCTCAAAAGATCATTTTGAAGAATTAACAAACTAAATATAGGCAATCAAATGTCTTTATTGTGTTCCCGGAAATTAATGTAGACATGATCATGGAACAGTATGAAAAAGCAGTTCTTTCAATATTAAGGTTATCTCCAAACTTATTCACAAAAATTGGCCATTTTTACAATATTTCACTTGTATCTAGCAAAATACCTTATCTTCATTCTCAGGGAACTTCAAATACAAAATATATACCGCGCAGCGAGAGAAAAAAAAGATTTAGCAGGACCACCTTGGAACCGCACAACCGCCAGGATATTTGTTTACTACTTATACAAGGTCAAAGGTTAAAGGGCTTTCAATTAAATCAAATCTCCCGCCAGGTACAGAACAGCTTCGTATACCCTCAGTCCTTTCAGTCACAAAGTCGCCATAACATTGAGCCAACGAGGTGTACTTATGATAAGAATGGCGTCAGGCAAAACAAAGACAAAGTGTAATTTAATCCTAAGGGAGTTGTGTGTCTACATGCATACGACCTTTGGCGTTGAAATGAATGCTACGAGTTGCCTCAGGCCTCTGAGGTCTTGAACACAGAAAGTTGTGAAAAGAGATAAATCCTCACCCCAATTCCTTATATCAATTAATAAGTTGACATTTCGATGTTTCGATCTCATGCTAATGACATACTTTAACCACCTATTCAATTTTTGTAATCCATTTCTTATGTGGTTTCGTGTCAGTCTCCCAGCACGTGACGTGTACAGGCTATGAACTATGACCCTTAGCAAGTAGGTCGTAAATAACAGTAAAAGTTGGCTAAGAATGATACGTCTATTTGAGGTTTTAATGATAATATATGCACTGCAAAATAGTTGACATTGAGAGAGGACATTGAAATAGCTAACACAGTTAAGGATGTCTACCGAAAACGAATTTTCACCTAATAATTAACCGAAGACTTTGAGATTTTCACTTGTCCCAGTATAATCGGCTTTTTCTCGGCTTCTCGGCTTCAGCAAATCGACTTTATTTGAACTTAGGAACTCTAGTTCTCAAAAACAGCTCGATGGATTTCGCTGAAACTTTCCAAACTTTATACTTAGTAATCAATCTCAAAAACCCTTTTACGATTTTTGATATAAAGGCCTAGTTTTTGTGTTATGTGACAAAGACGAATACGACTTCAATTTTTTACAAAAATACCTTACGATTTGCAAGTCGATTTATTATAGAAACCAAACGAACAGACTAATCAAAAATTCCTAACAGCGTTTTTGAGGTAACTGGTGAAGTTTCATTTAACAAAGGTTTCATTAAAATCGACCGAGGGATTATTTTGCTATGAAATGTACCATTCTTAAAAATGAAATTTTGACTTAAAAAGGTTTTTAAGTAAAAGTAATGGAACATAAATACAAAAAGTATATTTATATTTCCTGGTCTTTGTTCTTTCAGAAAATATACTTCTACTAGTTGACAAAGCTTAGTTTTTTTGACATACAAGTTAGAATGGAGGCCACTAAATAAGGTTGGAGATAACCTTAAACTATCTTTAAGTGACCAAAAATAGCATCAGTTTTTTATTAGTAGTAAGCGTACTTAAACAAGTTTGAAAAAAGAACATGCATTTGAACAGTCATCCAAATGCTCAGAACTATTGACTCAGGGTACATACATTTATCAAGTAAAAGGAACGTTGCAAGCAATGAACATAGCAGTATGCGGTGATCACTTACTGTGGCAGGTATAGACAAAAACTTTACATGACTGTGGAGTAGTTGGTCGCTACTTCCAAGGAACAAGCAGCCAGAAATAGGACGACATAGTAAGAAACCAGCGGGCATGGGTACTTTAGCAGGCATGTTTTTTCAGCATACATACCTTCCACTGTCTCTCTGAACTCTGTAAATAATTTACACAGCTGACAATAGCCACACTACCAAGTATCTCTTCAGAGCACTTTTCTATTGCATTTGACACAATAAATAAATAAATGATAACAAAGAGATGGTCACAGCTCATTATTGGTAAGGATTAGCCAGGGTATGCACTTGGGACAACAAATGGTTACAGTACCTTCTGAGGAGGGGGTAAGTAAAGATGGACATAAGATGTTTGGATTTTATCAACATCATCTGAATTCTTTTAACATAACCTAATCGAATACGGTATCATTTTTGAAACAGTAACTTTGTTTAAGGCATTACAGGGCTCGATGCTATAAGAATTGCCAATTTGAGCAACTGAACGAAGGACTGCACAAAGAAAAAGTTTGACTACGAGAGTACTTGTTCGAGTTGGAAGGAATTAAAGATATCGACAGCCTCCTAAGGTGTTCCCTAAGTGCAAAAGGTACTTATAAGAACGTGACTTACGTGTTTTAATCAGTGTGAGGCTGAAAAGCATCCAGTGTACGAAGTTCCTACAGCGACAGGAGCTTCACCGTCTCTACTGTTTGCCTTGGCCTTGGGGACAGCTAGAGTACTACTAGTAGGGCCTAGTAGAGATGGTGCAGGTCACTGTCTACTATGCAGCAAGGCTAGCATCACGGAACCAGCCAGCTAGCTGTATGCACAGGCGTCCTCAGCTTCTGATCGTCCCCAATACACTATATATATAATACTACAAGGCATGACACTCCGGACTAGAAATTCCACGGGTGCTTCACTTCAGCCGTCCATAACAAACACAAAACTCAATAAGTTTACACAAAACAGAGGTTCAACAAACCATGGGAAATTTTTATTTCTCCCAATACCTTTTATGGTGTCATGCTCCACCGAGTTCGCAAGAAATTCGCAGTCAAAGCACAAAAAAACTTACCAAAAAGCTCGTCCGGAGCAACTCCCGTGTCGCATGCAAAGGCTACGGAATTATCCAATGAGTTACGGATGAACGGCAATTGCCGAGTAATCAATGCCGTGACTTTCTGTGATCATGAATCGACAATTGCTGTTCATCCATAACTCATCTGATAATTCTGTACCCTTCACGTGCGACACGGGAGTTGCTCCGGACGGACTTTTTGGGAAGATTTTTGTGCTTTGACCGCAAATTTCTTGCAAACTCGGTAGAGCTGGACACCCTGAATAGTATTAGGAGAAAGAACAATTCCTCATGGTTTGTTGAACTTCTGTTTTGTGTGAACTCAATGAGTTTTGTGTTTGCTATGGATGGTTGAAGTGAAGCACCTGTGGAATTTCTCGTCTGGAGTGTCATACCTCGTAGTATTATGTATAATGTATTGGGGACGATCAGAAGCTGAGGACGCCTGTGGCTGTATGAAGACTATCGACAAAATACTTATTTAGTATAGAACTTTGTGACAAGGCCAAGCATCACGTAGTAGCCAAGCCTTTAGTCTAGGCGCAAAGCTGTATACTAAATAAGTGTTTTGACGATAGTCTTCATACAGCTAACAAGTGTACAGCTTTGCTCCAAGGCTAGCTGGCTGGCTACCTAGCCTTGTGATGCTGTGCATGATTCCAAGTTCACGCACAGCAGTGCAAAGCTGTGTACTAAAATGTTAACGATAGTCTTCATAAATCATACACGGGCAAATCACAATCAAGGTCCATATTAGGTGGCCACTTTTGGTGAAAAATGAAGGTTGTCATATAACTGTAAAAGCTACGTTATTTTAAAGTACCATCAATCCAGGTTTTTAATCTAAAATATTTTTGCGCAAGAACCACCGAATAAAATTTTATGGCCTACTGCATCACAGTTGTATAAAACAGCTTATTATTTAAAATGACTTATTCTTATTAAAATGACATAGGCAAAAAATTGAATTTTGGACCTCAAAAGCGAGGCCCCCTATATTAATATAGGAGGCCCCGCCGAAAGGAGGCCGGAGAGCGGGGCCCCCTATATTAATATAGGGGGCCTCGCTTTTGAGGTCCAAAATTCAATTTTTTGCCTATGTCATTTTAATAAGAATAAGTCATTTTAAATAATAAGCTGTTGTACGTACACAACAACTTGTGGTTACAGCCCACTTCTATCATGCAAAAATTCAGGAGGTAGCTGTTAATTTAATATGTTCTTGATCAAATTGAAGAAGTATCACATAGTAAAGTAAGAAAAGTTATTACCGTGCTGATAAGTTGTGCTAGATGATGATACAAATGCATATATCTTAACACAGTATAATGAGGACTTCTCTCTTGCACTATGATTCTTTAAAAAAGAAAATGACAAGTAACCTTTTTTTTCAAAAACTTTATAGGTGCTATTTGCTTAATTTTCAACACATTCTCCAGATGGTAAAAATAGTTAAAGCAATGCTAGACCACAGTGTTCAACTAGTAAATAGTAAAAAATGGTACTGTTTAGGGGGGTACGTACACTATGCTCAGTCAATCAACATTAAATTTTGACTAAGTTACAAATGTATGGGATGATCTCGAGTTTTGTGCTGCCTCTACTAGTTGTTTTATTGCAAGTTGTCTTGAGAGATAGAGAACCTGCCTCTGCAACATCAGTTGTCACATGACGTGTCTTCTAGGATGTTACTAGATTATTCCTGTGTGACATTTTATTGCCCAATGATTTTTTTTGTCAGACTGGATGCATTCTGGTTATTGTTCATGAGAACAGCTAGTATGTAAAATACTTGTGGGCAATACTTTATAGCACAGAGGTTGAAGGTACATACACTACATAGGGGTACGTACACTACACAGGGGTACGTACACTACACAGGGGTACGTACACTACATTTCAATGACTTGTCAGGTTTATAAAAAAATTTTGAATCTAGAGAGTTAGATGATTTACTAAATCAATTCAAAGTGAAAAAATAAAAAGTACAGCATAGATGTTTCTGTCTGTCATTCTTTGAAAACAGGCGCATGTTAAAATATAGGGGTACATAAAATGATACACTACACAAATGCTAATATTTCACTCAAAACAAAAGCATTTGTAATTAACACCCTTTTAACCTAGCATTTTTAAAAGAGGAAATTGTTTGTAACAAATACATACCGTGTGATATTTTTGTTTCATAGTATTTGTTCAAATCGGTCTACGTACACAACACAGGGGTACGTACATTCACTCTGGCGTACAATACATTTCAATGACATGTCAGGTTGTAACTAAATACTTTAAGAATCTACTGAGAGTTAGTTGATTTACGAAATCAATTCAAAGAGAAAAAATGAAAAGCACAGCATTCATGTGCATATCTGCCATACTTTGAAAATAGGCACAAATTAAAATATGGGGTACGAACACTACACAAATTATATTTCACTCAAAACAAATGTATTTGCAATAAACACCCTTTTAACCTAACATTTTTAAGGAAGGAAACTGTCTATGACCAATGTTGCTCACTTACCAAGTGATTTTTTAATTTCATGGCATTTGTAAACATGGGGGTACGTACACTACATCACTGTTTCTGCATCACATGGTAACATAATGTTGTATGACCATTTATTTTTCTTGGTGACAATAAGCACCATATTGTTATATTTAAAAGGCATCATTTTCATTTGCATTACTGAATTCCACATGGGGGTATGTTCACTACACTTTGTTAGCCTTTGGGGCCCCTTCTTCTTCTTCTTCCAAAAATCAACAAACAATCGTGGTATCGATCCTTTCTTGTTGGCGCATTGTTAGTATAAAACTTAGGTGCATTTCAGGGGCGGATCTACGTTTTCAGTAAGGGGGGGGTTTAGGATTCCCGCAAAGGTCGAATCCTAGGCGCGTGGCGCCGAGAGGGGGGGGG
>NMRA01000301.1:347798-462258 GCA_002633005.1 Phoronis australis | reverse complement strand
TTCAGTGTCAGTGCAAGGTTATGGCAGCATGGCAGGTCCAGAGCGCGTGAACTGCCCGTAATTTACACGTAGACGGATGCGGTCAGTACGTGGCGGCCGGGTGCCACTCAATGATTGGGTGACTTTACTACTGTCGGTAACGACCCTACGTCAACACGTATATCATTTCTCGACTGATTGCTACGGTAGTAGCTCGAGACTATAAACTTGACTGTCACGTTTTTTGTTTTTAAACTTACCTAATTTCTCAGTCGAGTTCAGTGACGACTATAGAGTTGTTCATTCACCAATGGAATAATGACATGTCTCAGTGTTAGGCCTTCATGTGTGATCAAAAAGAACCTGGCTGGAAATCAACTTCCTTAGCCGACAAATTCGCAAAACTGCATTTTGAAACCTGGCACTTCTACTGGTACCCAAAACATTGCCACACACTGTGCCAAAAGTTCTCCACGTGACTCTTGTTCTTTTTCGAGTTACGTCATGTTAAGGTACAACCCTATCGCCAAAAAGTGAATTTTTTGCAGTAGAGTTAAGAAAAAATAAAACATCAAATGTGGGTTTGAATGCATGTATGTGCTGAAAAGCTGCCAATGAGATGTTTAATGTTCACACTAGCATCAAACCTTTATATCATAACATCTAGTAACCATATATGATGATTCTAAATGCTTACATTTTCACAAAACTAAACTGATTATATTCATTTTATTTTCCTTGTGTAAGTAATGCATACATCTTATGTTGAGTCGTCTGTTTCCAGTACTGATTGTTTCTATTTTGAGTAACCCCCCTTGTGTCGGTGTTTGACAACATCACACCTTCTACACTTGTAGTCTCACCACTTTAATAGTGGGGCGACAAGGGGTGCATTTTTACATTTTTCACAAATGATAAGCATACAAAATAATGCTTTACTAAGGTAACGGGAATCGGTGGAGCGACCAGCACCGATATCTACATCATCTAAAGTCGCCTATGAGTTGGCGTACCCGATAAAAATAACGATCATAGCGTTGTGTACTTTTTCATTCGGTTGAGAACCATAGTAACAACTTATAGAGAGTGAAACAAGAGAGAAGTAGACTAATATACTGATTATGCGCTAAATATAAAATACAACTCTACAAACTTAATTACAACTCATCGCATTAGCTTCCGTCGTCATCTCTGCTTTGACAAATAACTCAAAAATTTATATAAGCTAGAAAAATACACTGAACAACATTAAATTCATCATTAAGTTAGAATGAAAAGACTCTAAAAGCTTATTACTTCGGTTGGGATTCCTTGAGGTGAGGCCTGAGACCCGGTAGAATCGAAAGTTTGAGCGTTTGGGGCCCATTTTTATAGGAAATTCGCACCGCGAATGTATCAAGTTGCGCTTAAATAGGGTCCTCAAGTGAAACGTAAAAACCAATCAAATGTAAAGTGAAAATTTCGTCATCGGAAGTACCAAATAAGGGAATACATCAACAGATACCCTTTAAAATACAAATAATCACTCTAACACATGAATCTCATTCTCCTTAACTCAGGACTCCATCAATAGACGGCGCTCCCGTCAGTGACACTAGTTTCAACCATACCTTGACGACTATACTGCTGACAATGTTTTTCGAAACTATGAAACGCATCGGTTTGACGCCTCTGAAAAATGAAAAACCCGGGGCATTCTTTTACCTATGTGGTTTAAAAACTCATCACAGCTGTGTGTTTAAAAACCGGATGAAAGGGTTATACCCCTGCAAGACTAACGGTATCTGGAACACTTTTAAATTTTTAGGATCCCAGCACCCTTCCTCCCTCGGATGAAGTAATTGTTCAACTTTTCCTCCGTCAAAAATTAATTGAGTACCGTAGCACAGCAAGCACCTTTGTTACCATGAACGTATGCGATAGGTCCATATGTAAACAATTTTTAAAAGTGGTCAGTGTACACTGATATATGCTGTTTATCAAAACTGTGCGTCCCGTACTGCGTAGGCTTCTTTAATCGTAACTTAGGAAAGGTGACGCTGTTTCCAAGGCGATTATACGAATGGTCACATAAAAGCAACGGACTTTTGTAAACAAAAATCGTTTCTGCCGCCCAAAAGCCTTTCCTGAGGCTTTGTTTGTATCCGCCAATTAAATTACGGCTTGCCAGGACGCGTGGGTTATAATACTATGAATGATGCAATTGTTTATGCAACACTTATCCTGATTGGTTCGTTTGAAATGTCTTTTTGTTACCCAGTTTTCCATTGGATATTGTGAATTTACTACATTGTTTATTTTCTCGAGGTCATAGTAGATTTTAGCGTCGGTTTTTAGCGTCCCCTGTCAGTTGAATTTCAAATTTCTCAACTAGCAGTCTGGTAAGTGTTGCCTCTGATTATCGGTTTTGCCAAATCTAGGCCATTGTATCTTTCAAATTGTGCACACGGTTAGTCTCATATAAGATCGAAGCGGATAATATATCAGTTGGCCTTAGTCGTTCTGCTAGTCTCTTGTTTCACCAACTAAAGTTAATCTCCATTTGCCTGCAAAAAAGTCAGTTTGGCGCTGAATTTTTGAACATGCGCATTACATTTATAAATTGATGATGGTCACGACCAGTTCATTTGATTTTGCTGTCGTGTATGCAAAACAAAATTCGCTGAGTCAGTGACGAGAACATGTTCAGGAGTAACAAACAGGTTCTCGTAAAACTAGGTCACGTAAAGATTGGTGTAGACTAATGAATAGTTACACTAAAAGATTGCTATAACGAGCATTAATTGCGACGTAGAGATGAGGGTTTTACAAGGTATTGAGTTTCAGATTCACCAAGACCCTGTTGGAATCTTGCCAGCGCTCGCGCTTGGTCACTTATCTTGAGTCGATATGCTGCCAGTAGGCGTTTTTACTTATTTTGTTCATGGTTTTCGATTATTAACAAATGCGTGCAGGTTAGTGTCTATAGTTCACGAACTTCGCACTTGATGACTTTGGTTTGAGCTACAAGCCTATAACTTCAGTAAAAACTAGAGATTCTGAGATCAAACTTGAACTTATTAGCTTCAGTGCTAAATGCCATATAAAGTGCAAAGTGGAATTAGAAACTTAATTGTTCGCACGAGCTATACTATCACGGTACAGCAAAACAGAACGGAAAATCGATGTCAAAAGTAAGTTTGATCTCGAGTTCTAATATTAGACACTGGGCCCGATCATACTTCTCTCGGAAAAGGTTCTGATTTAACTCTTAGCGTAATGTGTGCAATCAGTTGTACATTAAGATTAACAACTAGTGTTTTATTTTCAGCCCACCTCAGGAACTCATCACAAACCTAACAATATGGCCAAAGCAAAAACAGCAGCGAAGCCCAAACCCAAAAAGGCACCAGCAAAGTCCAAAAAGACAGCACGTTAGTACCGTTGTCATTTTAGTAACATTACAATCAAATTATTACCCTGATTATTAATATATTACTAATTATGTTTATTTTTATTTTTGTTCTCGATGTTATCTTAGTTATTATTGTTGTTACGTTCGCACATACTATAGCGAATATCAACCTATCGTCTGGTACACAAACTAACTTTTGATTTAGATTAGGTACCATCATGAAATTGGCCTCGAATTCTTTCTTGGTCAAATTAGAGGTGATTTCTTGACTTGGTTGAGACCAGGCTCTCCAAACTGGCTCATTTTACGCACCTAAAAATTTCCACGCTCAGAAACCAATTCTCTTCTGAGTCAGGAACAAGTTGATACAAACTTCATAGTTGTGAATGGTCTAAAGCAAAAGTTGGCTTTTTGGTGGATCGCGGGTTTGTATCCGTTTTATTAATATTGCTATAATTAACATTATTATTATTATAATTCAAGGTCCCAAGCCCGCCAAGAAGGCCGCAGCTAAGAAGGCTACAAAGAAAGTAGCAAAGAAGACAGCGAAGAAGACTGCAAAGGCCAAGAAATAGACACTAGCTTTTGAGGCGGACAGACATTTAGAGTGGTTTTATACATTGTACATTTCCTAGAAAATACTACTATTTATTGATATTTTTACACAAATAGCTATTAGTATGTCATATTCTATATGGGAATTCTATTCCGCTCTCTTACTGGACGCCAGTGAGTCGACAAAAAGAACGTCCTCAAAGGTTCAAGTGCCAAGCGTCTGTTCTTTGTTTAGTGGACAAATCCAATAAACATCCAGTTTTTGTGGATCACAGCTAATAGCCTTACCTTACAAATTAACTCTGTGGATCTGTTTTCATCAATGAGCTATTTATTTATGGACGTTTTTTATTCTTTAGCAGAGTGTCGTACTAAATAAAAGTTTGAGTTTGTACCTACTCTCTTTATTTTTGGAGTTGCACTAGAAACATATTGAGGTATGTGTGTTCTAAGATATATAATATAGAGGTGCTTTGTAATACAGTTGGTAGTACCGGAAAGGTGTGCTACGTGTGCAAACTATATTCTCGTGGCAAAAATTACTGCTGTCAAACACGCAAAGTTTCCTTTATAATATCTCAGCCGCTCTAAAGTTTGTTTAATTTTCGATTGTTATTGCTTTGAACATTGGGGGTGTTACGTTTTGTTTAAATGACTATCTTTTCAAAAACAAAAGCTTCACCTGATATCAACTGAAAGATGCTACGAGCCCGCCTCCCTACTTAAGTTAGCAGAAATTGATATAAACATTTCATTTTTCAATACAAAGGTGATTAAGCTTTAAAAGAACTTACAGTTCGTTATTGCATCAGACTAAGCTCAACAAGTTGGCTGTACACGCTTTGTCATTTTGTTCAACTAGCATGGTCTAGAAATCACATCTCATCTGACTTAGCAAAAAGATGTGACCAGGCGTAAGTTCCGTAAAGGCGAGAATCTCGCTAAAACGCAGAACTTGAGAGATAACGCCATGAATTACAAGCGAAGCCCGTGGTCACGCTAGTTCCCGAGCTTGATTCTTTTGTCTCCCAAACTTTACCTGGTTTATAGTGGGAAATGGTCTATATGTAAATCAAATGTTCGCTTCTTTGGCGGAGTTCTGGTTTATCTCAACTTCAGAGGCGCGACGATCCCGTTATTTTTCTCGTCCCAATTCAAATTCAATGATGTGATTGACTACATGTTTATTGACTGTATTTCGGGTGAGCGAATCGTAACCATTTTAAAGGAGTGTTTATTCCCAGGTGAGGAAATAAGCTGATTTGAGCAAAATCGGCTGCCCTCGGCCCCACGGTTTAACCATTACGTCTACAAATGTTTTTGGGCCCCCCGCTTCCTACGGCACTTAGTGTCAAAGTCTGTCTCGGAAAATATAATGCCTTCGGAGTGTTCGTGAGTGGAAATGTTTTGTTAAATCAACAACGAATATATTATACAGCGTTACCCGGCGTCCGGTTTCAGGTGCAATTGACCGCCGTGTGAGGCCATGCTAATTCCGTGTTTGCTGACAGAGAGATGTTGTGAAACTATAGCTCGGTTTTATTTGCTATGGTCAGATATTAGAAGACTCTTTATCTAGATATATATACATTATTCAAATCATTGTTATTGTACTCCTTTTCGCTATAGCGGTTCCGGCTGTGGAAGGGGCCCCGCCGAGTAGGTAGATTTGCAATTTTGTGGCGAATTAACCGAAAGATTCACGTGGACATTATTTCTTTGGTTCACTAGTTTAGTCTTTTCGTGACTGGACGTTTAGTTTTCAGCGTTCGCTGTCCACTAACCCGGCTGGTATGTTCGTGATCTTGGTGTGGGGACCTGTGCTACGAGTTTGGACTGGTCGAAGAGTACGGTGTCGTCATGAGCAATTTGGTGAAGGATCACAACACCCGTCGAACAAAATTGTCTATAAAATGTAGAAATCGGTCCTTTATGCAATTAGAAACAGCTCTTCCCGATAGCTTGAGTCGTGGCAAGCGCTGAAAGCTTTTCACGTTATTGTGACAACAACGACGACCAAGTGCGACTCGGTAACCGTGGTGCTGTGAAAAAATCAGGAATATCGGTGAAAATTTGTTATAAAATGATATATTATGTCATTGATCTAATACATCTCATACTGCAAGTAATATATGAAGATGTGCATGTGCTGCAAAACTTTCAGTTGAATTGCTTGATTAACAAAGATATAGAAATTGTGAATTAGGCAGTCAGATAAACGACTCTACGGACTCGCCTGAGCCAACTGTACGGACTCGTTCGACGAGCAGATTTTTGAAAACTGTACGAACTCGTCACAGAATGTGGACTTTTTACTAAGATTCACGGGGTAGGTCTAGAGCTATAAATTGAGCGTTCGCCGAATTTTGGTAGTTCCTCCTTTTCTCGGTTTCTACTTTTTTCGGAGTTTTTTGTTTCTCAAAGGCGGACCTTTTTGCCCACCTCGCCAAATGGGGGGCTCGTTGTTCAAGTCCCCCCGAGTGCCCTCCCCCTCCCCGGGTGCGCGCATGCATTCCCGACACCGTTTTGGAGGAGGGCCGCAAAACCAGGTCAACCAAAAGATATCTATACTAGAAAAAGGCAAAGATGAAAAGAATGCGAAAGGGATATACAGGCAGATTTAGCACGAGAATACAGTTCAATAAAAGAATTCGTAATGTCACACCACGCATGATCGATGCCTTGAAAACAATAGGAAAGTCAGACACGTGGGACAAATTTAATAGGATAATAGCAGATGGCACATTCCCCTTAGACAATGTAGCGTTCAGCTAATGGTGGCAGAATTATTACAGTCGACAACCTTTTGAACGACGTTGTAAAGTTTTGGCGGATCGGATACAAACTTTTCCGCGGAAAATTTTTGAGATTCATTCCATCTGGGTTTGAAATTGAAAGAATGTATACGCAAAATGTGTGGCATTTTCTCACTGAGATTAAAAGAGTTAGTCCCACTAAGAGAGGACGTGGCTAATTTCGAAGTTAAGCGCTGGGCAATTTACGTGGATTACGTGGTAGAAACCAACAAATCTCTGTTATTTCTGGGAGGCATAGTCTATGCAGTCAGTCCGACAATGCCACTGCAAAGTCATCTGACATTATTTATCAAGAAACTGATTTATATGTATAGGAATGAGTTACTTTCTGCAGGTATTGATGCATAATTAGACAAAAAATAAGTTGAAAACACAACCGGCTCAATGCGAAACCGTACAGTTGCTCATAACGAGTTCGGACAGTCACGCGAAACTGGAGTATGACGAGTCCGTACAGATATTTCATGGGCGGCGCAGCACTGAAAAAAGTGGGAGGGCTAAAGCTCCGTAGCCCCCCTGTGGTGCACCGCCTACAGACCATGTGCGGCGTAGCACTGAAAAATGTGGGGGCTTAAGCCCCCTCAGCCCCCTATGGTGCGCCGCCCATGTATTTTGAGAGTAGGTGTCAATACCACACATACTAAGTACAAATATCAACTATACTTTTTATGCACGTTGTCTATGGTTACATGGATGGTACTCAAACATAAAAAAGTAAAAAAATTGTCGCTCGAAGTTTATCGTTGTGTAAACAATAAGAGAAATCTCTTGAGCATAGCCAGTATAGGGACCCTAATTTATAATATAATTAATGTCACATTCAACGACTACTCTTCCAATGAGTGCATGCCAACAGTTTCATTACAAAGGGTCATGTGTAACGACTCGAGATAAACGATCTTACGCCTTGTCGGGGATTTTTTGCCGATTTTTCTCATGACGATGCCGTACCCCTAATGACCATAGTCCAAACACGCAGTACATGTCCCCACGTACATCGTGTAGTAATGTCTCCAGTCCGGCCATGACGGGCCTGATCGGGTTTCAAGCCACGTACGTGGCGCGCTACAGCACTCGCCTCAGCTTCCTGATGGTGAAAAGTATGTTATCGTCTAAGCTGTGACGCGTCAAGTTGCCAATGCCATACTCATGGAGTAACACGAACGTGTCGTCAACATATCATAAAACAGCGAGGTGGAAGACGAAGCAGTGGCAAGAGCGAAGTCCTCCAAGTAAATGCCACAGACAGTCGGGGACACACATGAGGTGAATCCATGACACTGTCAGTAAAATTTGTCACGGCATTGGAAGTACAGTACGTATGAGGCAAAACCCAAGGAGTTGGCAAATCTGGTTGACGGAAAGTTAGGTTCGTAGATGTAGCAAACCGTCGTTTTTAGAAGTTGTCGGACGATGGTAAGCTCCTTGTCGACGGGTACACACGTGAATAGTACGCTGACGCCATACGAGTTGAGTTTACCAGAGGTGACAACCAGATCTTCAAGTTTGTCGACTATGTCACGGCTGTTAATTAGTGACACTTGGTGATGCTTGTTGGGGAGAAAGTATCTTAGCTAAATAATCTGTATGTTATACTGCCACAACACGACACAATAAGTCTCTGCGGGGTTTGGGTTTGTGTATTTTCGAAGAACAATACATCCTGGGTGGATTCTCCGAGGCGCAGGATATATTTCCCAATCACTGATGATTTCTTCCTCTTCCAATCACGTAGGATATTCACCAACAGATCAAGGTACTTGCCTGTGGGATCTTTTGGGAGGGGCCGGGTCTGTAGGTGTTGGAGTCCGATAACAGGTCCCAAATTTTAACTAACTTTATAGTCTTCTTTAACTAACTTCTACAGTACAGTTGTCTATGATCTCTATGATGCTGGGTCTTTGTTGTTTACGCTGACTCACTAAAGATGTCATTGTAAATGCCATTGTTGTGTACACTAAGTACTCTGTTTTTTTCTCGCTCATGCTGAAACACGACAAAAACACGCAATGCAAGCAAATAGTAGCACATAACAAGAATGAAACAGCTAAAAGACATGTATTTATTACAGAAGCCTGTCGACAAACCGCTGAAAGCTTGAGGAAGTGAGGCAGTTTACTTGAGGCTATAACAACTTACGTGTGAGGATGGCATGTCCATTAACTGAAGGCAGCAAAATCATGATAGGGCCTACAACGTTCTGTCCATAGCAAACGCTCAGGAGAGCTCGAGTAAGTGGGAGGATACAACCAGTGTCTCCANCAGGGCCCGGTCTCTAATCTTTGTACTCGAAACGAACTCGAACTATTTTTGGCAATTTCTCTGCTCCTTTTGTGCGAACTTAAGATAATTGGTTATCAGACTGTGCTCCAATACATTATAGTTTATGCATAGCAGTTTCTAGTTCAAGTTTGCCCTTGAAGACCCTTAGTATTCGTGCTACAAACTCGAGTAAGAACTCGAAATTTCGAGTTCAAACTCGAACTTATTGCTTTAATATTGGGTTTACAAACTGTGAACTAAGGGCAATAAATTATCTACGTAAGTTATTGTGTACTCGAGCATAGAATAATAGACACTTGTCATGATTTCGCCCAAAAGTAGAGTAGAAAATGCCAAATCTAATTTCGAGTTCCATTTCGAGTAAAAAGATTGGAGACCGGGTCCAGATCTTCAAGTTTGTCGACTATGTCACGGCTGTTAATTAATGGGACACTCGGCGGGTGAGGCTAATTGTAGGGGAGAAAGTATCTTAGCTAAATAATCTGTATGTTATACTGCCACAACACGACACAATAGATCGTAGAGGGGTGTTGGGTTTGTGTATTTTCGGAGAACAATACATCCTGGGTGGATCCTCCGAGACAGGATATAGTTCCCAATGTTACTTATCACTGATGGTTTTCTTCCTCTTCCAATCACGTAGGACATTCACCAACAAATCAAGGTACTTGCCTGTGGGATCTTTTGGGAGGGGCCGGGTCTGTAGGTGTTGCCGGGAGTCCGTTAACAGGTCTCCAATTTTAACTAACTTTTTAGTCTTCTTCAACTAACTTCTACAGTTCAGTTGTCTATGATCTCTATGATGCTGGGTCTTTGTTGTTTACGTTGACTCACTAAAGATGTCACTGTATATGCCATTGTTGTGTACACTAAGTACTCTGTTTTTCTCGCTCATGCAGAAACACGACAAAAACACGCAATGCAAGCAAATAGTCCAACAAGAATGAAACAGCTCACAGACATGTATTTATTACAGAAGCCTGTCGACAAACCGCTGAAAGCTTGAGGAAGGGAGGCAGTTTACTTGAGGCTATAACAACTCGTGAGGATGGCATGCATGTCCATTAACTGAATCATGATACAACGTTCTGTCCATAACAAACGCTCAGGAGAGCTCGAGTAACTGGGAGGATACAACCAGTGTCTCCAATCTTAAGCGTACATCACTGAGGATGCCTTAATTGTAAAACATGCAAAAGAAATGGCGGAATCACTCGTTTTGATCTTTGTTCCATGACAAGCAAACCTATAGGTGAAGCGTTGTCTCCCGGCCCAATCTTCAATCGACATTCCGTTAGACCGGAATATACTCGTTTGACAACACCGTGTTGTCACCCTGCAGGCCCGTAGGAAGGTAAAAATTATTGGAGGGGCACATTCGACTTTGCCAAACCGGAGCCCCCCCTCCATCGCCACCACCTCCGCCACCCCCTCACCGTCCTTCAAATACCACCGTACTTATAGCGAATCTCCCACGTCCGCCCTAGGTGGGAGGCATAGTGGCGGATTAAGGGGTGGCCAAAGGGCTGTGGCCCCGGCCTAAAATTCTCCCAGAAAGTTCCAGTATGGTCCCCCTAAAATTCTCCCAGATTCCAGTTGGCAGTTCGGGGGTGCGAATTTCTGACGGGTAAAACCCTGCCAGGTAAATACGTACCTCCCCCCAACTCAAAATCCCAGATCCGCCCCTAGAACAACCCCGGTGCAAGAGTTGAGTAACCGTGAAGAAAACGGAGAGTAAGAAGGGGCCTATAGGACCGAGTACACTGAGCGGTGGCGAGGAGCTGCTTCAAAAGTAGCTATAGCCGAGATCTAATAGTGTGAAAATACAAAATTCCCGATGAACTAAAGCTAGTTGCTGGTCAGCTCGGCTGTGATTCACTTGAGACAGGCAGCTCGTATCGGCCGTCTGCGCTCGCTCTAAGATCAAGATGTGATCCAGTTTCAGGAAAACTTTATTTTATTGTGGTCATTCTTTCAGGGTTTTTTTGAAAAGGTGAGGCCCCGAAGTCCTTGGTGTAGTGCCGTCCTTTGGGCTGTTCCAAAATCTATCGTTGAAACACGACCGGTAGTCCAGTTTCTGGTGATTGGGGAAAAGGATAGTGTGTCCCAAAAATGTACACATCCTGAATGCCTGGAGTTCAAATTCGTGGATCTTTAAGATTCTGCGCGGGCCTACTGCTGGCTTACATTTTATTTTTAACGTGGGTACGCCAGTCATGACGTGCACGTGAATCAGGAAAAGCAATCAATTCAGTTTTGAACAAAAATTCATTGCTCAATACTACTGGAAACTAAAAACACCAAGGAAGTGCAAAGACAAGGGTTTATAAAATGTTTTTTCTATCTACGGTTTGTGAGTTCGATTTTCATCAATGTCTTTGAGAGTTATTTTAGATATTCAAAAATCGTCTATACATGTAAATGCACTTTACTACATGTATTTGGGGTATCGGATTATAGAGTTTTTCTAATCTCAAGCCGTAATTAAATTCACTGAAACATCATCAATTCTTACAAGATTAGCGTCTAATTGGCAAAAATCATCTATGAATCTATTGATTTTCTTACTACATAAACAAGTAAATCAAAAATCAACGAATTTGTTCGTCAGAACGGAATGATATAAGGAATTTCCGGGGGGATAAGGAAAATGGGCATTCGTATTAAGATGTATTTTTGCTTATTTCAGAGGTACCTATAACCGTTCACGAGGTAAGCTTGAACTCTACTGACAAAAAAACGCTGAAATCTTTGTTTAAGATTGCGAGAGTTCTTTGAGTACCCCTTTTGACATGTACACGGTCATCACAAATAGTAACTTAGACAGCAGTGTTTTCCACATGTGGGAATTTCTTATAAACAATTCATAGTAACCATCTTCAAAAGAGATACTATTCTTGTGATACTACGGGAAATAGTAACATTTATTTTTTAACTACGTAACCATCGGAACTGAATAGTCCGCCTTTTGTGTAATTCACAAATAGTGGTCTTCACGTTCTTCAAAATTCTCAGTACTCTTTCGATGGCGGTAATCCTACTGTATTTTTTCACATTTTNTTTTTTTTTTTTTTTTTTTGGTTAATTTGGAATCTCATATTCCACCATGAATACGTGGCAGTGTCGATTTTACATTTACAGAGGGACAAAGAGACATTTCCCCAGAAATGTCCACCGAGAGAGGGTACCGTCTAATATGGGACACTTTAAGATGAAAGGCTAAACATCATTAAGCTTGGAAAAAAGAGTGACAGTGCATTCCACTGTCGTGTGGTCCCAAAACGATGCAGGGAGTGACCTCCTTCAACATGAAACCCGGTTGCACAATTTCAAAAAAATGGAAAATAGAGGTAATCTATTCCCGCATTGGGCCCTCTCTCCGTGAGCGGTCCCTTCAGAATTTGTCAATAAAAACACAAAAAGGGTGGCCACTTGAATGTCATCAATAGCCTCCTTCAAGGGCGTGGCCCCTAAATATGAAAATGTCTAAAATATCAGGCAATGCGCAACACAATAGATGTCATTTGTCAGGTCATCAATTTTTCTCGTCAAGTAATATATGGTTTCGAGAAAGTTGCCTCCGTTACCCCTCAGGTTTGCCGAGAGGGGCATCTGGAAAAATATAGTTTTGCATTCGCAAAATTGACTTATTGAATTTGAAAATCCAGTAAATTACGGTACGCTCCGCAAAAGCTTGGCTTTACAAATTTTCTCGATTTTTCGAAATGTGTTTATGATTGATTTCGCGCACGTTTTCAAGTACGTTTAGACGACCTCTTCTGCAAAAGCGGAGACCCTAACGACAATGTCCTGGCCAGGGGTTCTCAAAAGGTAAACCATGCAGTTGTCTATAATTTATGCATGCACTGATGCAGAGTTGTTAAATTTTCTCTTAAATTTTCTCTTTTATCCGTATTTCGCAGTCTTTCTTTTCTCGACTGTCCCCGGCCCCACGCCTATGTCGGTTGCCACGGTTTAACCCTTGACCTCGAACTGACAAAGTGCAAAGTGTGTTTGGGCTTTTTGGGAACACGATTTTTGTGCTGTTGACAACGAATTTCTTGCGAACTCCTGTGGAGCCGCAGCTGAGGACACCGTGATCTCTCATGGTTTGTTGAACCCCTGTTTTGTGTAAATTTATTGAGTTTTGTGTTTGATATGGACGGCAGAATCGAAGCAGCCGTCGTGGAATTTCTAGTCTCGAGTTTCATACCTTGTAGTATTATATGTAGTGTATTGGGGACGCGATCAGAAGCTGAGGACGCCTGTGCATTCCACTGACGGCGAAATTTTACTTAACAGCTGCACACTAGGTGTCGCATCACAACAGGTCCAAGCGTTAGTGAACAAACGCACGCCAGGCGTCGCCACCCTTCTGTCTACAAAAAAAGACAACACGACACAAACGTTTCCATTACGTCCCACAACTTTAGTACTCTCTACGAGGTTGAAATTACGTGCAGTTAGTTAAAGTAAGTAAGTAAGCATGCGCGCACACGTTGCATGAAACTTTAGTGAGGCAAACACCGAAATGTCAGTAGCACGCGGCTACAACTGTCATAAATTTTTTACTGTTTCTGCTTTCAACCGGTTCGCAACGCAGACACAGGCGTCCTCAGCTTTTGATCGTCCCCAATACACTACATATAATACTACAATGTATTGTATTGGGGACGATCAGAAGCTGAGGACGCCTGTGCCTTAAGAGTACTATCTTAACTTAAATTTAATCAGCCCTCAAGTTTCAACTATAGTCTATACACTAAATAAAGTTTCTCTTTATTTAGTGTGGGCTGATTAAAGGTGCCTTTGGTTCACAACAACTCAATTATAGCTGATCTGGATCAGAACGGACAATGTGGGGATTCAATGCGTGGCCCATTTTAGGCTTTGTACAAAGCTGTATACATGTATTGAATATACAGCTTTGCATCGATGTGGGTAAAAAAGTGGTAAGATAAAATCTGGCACTAAAAGTTGTGGAGCGATCTTTAGCAACGGCTTTCGGCACCGTGAAATATTGCGTCACCTATTGGCCAGTTTCTTTTTTCATCGATTCTTCAATCAACTGTTCTTCTTTCACGAGGTTGTGTACACGTCACAACAAATTACCGGAACTGGTTTCATTTCATTATAAGTTTTTAGAATTTTGATACAAAAACCAAATTCCAAAAGAAATTTTGCTGCTGCCGAGCTATCATCATCTTCCGAGAGATGTCGCAAAAATTTTGGAAATGGCACGTGCGCGTGACAGGAGCACACTGTTTTCAAAACGACGACATACTTTTCATTGTTAGAAAAGGCGGAGAGTTACACAAGAAAATGACGTTTATTGCATTGTTTTTCACTTAAATGACTGTACGGTAACGAGCAAGGTGAGTGTCGTTTGATTCCCAGATTTTGCATGCACCCCATCCGGTCTTTAGCTTTACATATTGGTACAAGTTTCACGGTGAGGTGACGAGCAAAACTACCCTGGCTATATTTTGACGACGGTCTTCCGTTAGCTGGTTGGCTATATCCATTGTAGCTGCTAACCCAGTGCACATGGCAAAGGACAGCAACCTGTTTCTAAAAACTGAATTTCCTCAGTGGGCAGTGTACCTGCCAAAAAATGAGATAGTCAATTAAAGAGGTACGAACACCAAAGCTTGTGGATAAAATCTTTTAAACAATTCCTGATGAAAGTACCATCTCGCAAAGTCTTGTACAAAGTTATAGTAACCCTCTTTATCCTAAGTGTATTTCCAGAAATAATAAAAATTCACAATTTTCAAAATACACGTGAAGGAAAAACTTTAATCACTGCAGAGTTTCTAATTTCACTCCCAGTTATGATAAATACACGCATGCGTTCACAGTCATTTGACAAACAGCTGACTGATAGTATTAATGGCAGATTTTCATGCGTGATCTCATTCCGAATCTGAGGTTGACAGCACAGCATGAGGCAAGCCATTGAGCAAGCAATTAAATTCCAAAACTGATTTCAAGAGCATTTTAGAATATTTGCATACGTATGGATACCTTTATAACTAATTTTAAGCAGGACTTGCATCAATTGCCTCATAATCGGAGTGGCTGTTGCATGATGTCACCACAGTTTTGTTTACGTCAAAGGCATTACGGCGTTTACCGTTGATCCCAACTCGTTCGATTCTATAGGCCAACAACAAGTTGGGAAGATGACCCCTGTAGCTAATATGTTACACGACTCATTAACTCCATTCTGCCATTCATGGTTTCAGGGCCAGCTCTCATTTGTTCGATAATTGTTCTAATCTCCAATGATCGTATCTAGCCTGACTGGGCTGTGCTATTAAAAATGAAAGTTAAGTTATGACATATTTGAACATAAACTAATGGCATTTCTGAATTCTTCCTCAAATGCTGATTACATTTAGTTTTTGAATCAGGAAAATAGCCTGACTACAACCGAAGTTAAGACAATCTATTCTTCCCTAATGTACCAATTCGCTCTGGCTTTGTGTTCACACATGGCCTGTAATAAGCCTTGTAGATAATTGGCCTGCCTGTTATAGTACCATACAAATGAACTGTGCTTGGCAGTTAACAAAGGAACTAGATGTTATCACACCCTCACAACCCTCTCCATGTGGTAAAGTCACTGAACGGGACAACACCGTCATGGTAAAAGGTCACACTTTCCATATATTGGAAATGTGCTACGTCTATGTCTTTCCTAACCATCCAGCTAGCTGTATGAAGACTATTGTCAAAATTAGAACTAGTGTTATGTGTTTTTATATGAGTAAATACAAAAGAAGCAAGAAACGTGTGATTATCAAGATGGCCTCCTTTATTGGCTGATCCTCTCTCCCCAGCCAAGAGAGCCACGTCCATGTACCTGCAGCGCCATCTATAATCCATCATACTACATCACTTTTTCTTTAACCAATATTAAAAACGAATAGAGAACACTGACTATCGCCTTACTATAAATGCATAAAGATAACTCAAGTGGGAACTAATGCTTGTTTGGTTGGTAAAAATGTGATACATCTATGTACAGCTGTATATCTAATTGGCCTACACATCTAAGTATATCTAATTGGCCTGCTTACCACATGACCTGATCTAGTTCTATAAGGAGAATCAGGCTGGGCAATATCAGCAGGATGGTTTTCAGGATGTTTTGTGATTTCTTGAAGCGAGCCTGCATGACCACACGATTCATTAGTCATTGGGGCTTCTGGTGTGGAGACACTGGGTGCGCTTTGTTGCGCTGACATCTTTGGATGATGATCGAGGGTAGGTCTCTGCGTGGCCTCTGTAGTTGAAGTGTTCGCCTGTAGGTGATTTCTGCTTCCTCTGATCACATGGTGTGTTGACAGATCTCTGATGATGTACGACCATGTCGGCATGTTTTTTCACTACAGCTGGTTCCCACTTTCCCTTCTGAAAAGAAATCTGATTCTCTGTCCTGGAGTAACAGGCACTTTGTCAACACCTGCCTTGCTATCATAAAATGTTGTGGCCTCCTGCCTGCTTTGAAGCTTTTGCTTTATCTTCCCTTGATCATATGCACGAGGGAATAGACAGTGCGACTGGACGGGTACACCATCCTGTAATGTTCGTCCTTGAAGGATCTGAGCTTGTGAGGGTGATCATTGGCAATCAGGGTGTTTTGTAAAGTGAGCAATGCTTGCCACCAGTCCTTGTCCTCCTCATGACATTTCAGGATCATGTCTTGGACGCTGCGCACATATCTTTCTACTTGTCCTTTGCTCTGGGGGTATGCGGGTAAGGACGTGTGGTGCACAATAGACTGAGATAAGCAGAATTCCTGTAAGTTCACATGATGCGTACTGTGGCCCATTGTCACTCCGAATGATGGATGGTACACCGAAGTCCGCAAACTGACACTTCATCTCCTTTATAACTGCAAGAGACGACAGGTCTTTTAGTGCCACCACATTCACCCATTTACTAAGTAATCTACATTGAGTAGGTAGTGCTCATCCCTGATCTGAAACAAGTCACTTCCGATGACTTGCCAAGGATAATCAGGCACCTTCGTGGGAATCAGCGGTTCCTTCTTCTGCTTGGACTCTATTCTGGCATACTTCACTGCTGCTGACTTTGTCAAGAATTCTGGCATTGATTCCTGGCCAGTAAACTGCAGTGCGAGTTCGTTCTTGTATTTTTGTGCTGTCCTGGTGGCCCTCATTAAGCTTATCCAGAATCTCTCTTTAGAAAATGGGCAGTTGCCGCACAAATAAAGAAGTTCATGTTAACTCGACTCCCTGTATCTCTCACTCACTCTCATTTTACCACATGGATGTGACTTGATAGAATATCGCCTACTGTACATATCCTGATGATGTCTTGTTGATTAAGATGAAACAATGAGTTAACATGAACTTCTTTATTTATGCGGCAATTGTCCGTTTTCTAATCGTACTTTGGCCAAAAAACGATGTGATTAGAATCTCTCTTTGTTTGCCGCCTGGAATCACCAATCTGTCCTTGAGGAAAATCAAGTCGTTATGAGTGGTTAAGTCATTTCCGATATTCCAGAAATCTGGTGGCTAGATGACGGCATTGCAATGGCCAGCCTTTCTCTACATAACGTTTTTTAAACTGGAGTGTACTGTCTTCACTTGTGGCTTGGACATAATTATTTCATCTTTTGCGCGGGATTGACGATGATTATTTCACTGATCTGTGACATGGAGTCCTCACTTATTAGCTGTTGCTTAAATGTTCCAGGTTGACATGACCGAGATAGGTAATCCGAAATCATCATTACCTTACCTGACTTGTACACCACCTTTTGAGTAGGGTATCATTGTATTTTCATCATGATCCTGTGTAACCTTGGTGATATCTCAGACAGTGCTTTTGTCATTATGCTGATCAACGGCTTGTGATCAGTTTCTACCATCACTTCCCTGTCGTAGACGTATTGGTGAAAGTGAGTCAAACCAAATTGAATAGCAAGAAGCTCTTTTTCATTTTGTGCATAGCAAGATCGTGTATCTGTGAGACTTTGAGCTGCGTATTCAACCGAATGTCTTTCTTGGAGCAACACTGCACCTAATGAGTGTGAGCTGGCATCGACGTTCACGCTTACTTTTTTGGTTGGGTCATAAAATGCCAGTGTCAGCGCCTTTGTGACCATTGCTTTGATGCTCATTAGAGCTGGGTCAGGCTTGTGTCCGATGGAAGATGACATCTTTCTTCACTAAGTCTCGTAGTGGTTTATTTATCTCTGCTAACCTGGGGCAAAACTTGGAAGAGATAAACAATCCCAGCAGAGATCTGACTTCCTACTTGTTTGATGGGGTTTTGACAGAAGGGATTGCCTCGGTTTCCTGTGTAGATGGTTGCAGACCATTCTTAGAAATGGTTTGGCCTATGAATGTTACAGCGTCCCTGGTTATCTTGCACTTGGATCTGTTTAGTTTCAGGCCCGCCTCTTGAAGTCATTGAGAGAACCTTGCAAAGGCGTTCATCATGCAGGTGTCTGTCTAGTGCATGGACTAAGATATCGTGGATATACACTTCGATGCCTTCCAAGTCTTGTAGTAGCTCTGAAACTGCCTTGTGAAATCCCTCACTACCGCTCACAATTCCATAAGGTAAACGATGAAACTGGTAGCACTGATGCATCGTGAGAAATGTCGTCAGATTCAAGGACTCGTCATCCAGGAGGATTTGATGAAATCCCGAGGTTGCATCCAGAGTAGAAAAGGCTGCTCAGCCAGACAATCGAGCGAAGATTTCTGAGACCTTTGGTAGGACATTACGTTCTCGAACAATGTTCTGATTTAGCCTTTGCGGGTCGAGATAAAGCTGGAGTGAGCCATCACTTTTGAGAACATTGACTATCTGCTTGACATAGGGGGTGACTTCATTGACTATCTGCTTGACATAGGGGGTGACTTCATTGACTATCTGCTTGACATAGGGGGTGACTTCATTGCCCTTGCTGATTATTCCAGCTTTCTCAAGTCAATCTAGTTCATCCTTAAACTTTTTTCGCAGTGCATATGGTACAGGTCTCGCTGGACACGCATAGGCTTCAGCATCAGGCTTCAGTTGGATGTGGTGTTGCATGTTGAGTTTGCCCACCCCTGTAAGTAAATCTGGGTAATTCTCAATGACAGAGACTGCATTACAAGTTTTGGGATGCACTATCAATCTCATAGCACACGGTGTTTTGTAGCTTACCGGGTTAACGTCCTCGGCGGTTAAATTGGCAAACCCAAAAAAATCGGGGGTGGGCGGTTAACCAGACATGGGCGCTTAAATGTAAAATTTCAAGAAATCCAAGGTGGACGGTTAACTGAACATGTACGCTTATTACGACAGACAACCGCCCTGGGTGGTTAATCTTACCTCATGATCAGAGTACCACACGACACATGTACTCGGAACGCGTAGAACTTTTCAAAGAGCTTTAATGTCAAGTCGGCAAATGCCGCTAAAAGTTTCATAACAGCAGACGATCCCAAGAAATGTTCTGTTCCCCACAGATTAGTCAATCACAATTAAATTTGGTGAGTAATAGCCCTGTGCCGTCCTGCGATCTTATTAGAGCTGTAATGCGCATGACGACCAGTAACAATAACTTGGATTGCAACTATTCTCGCGCAATTACACTTAAGAAATGCGCGCATGCGGGCGCGAGCTTCACGTGTTGCAGAGGTCACATCAGACATCAGATTTATGGTGCTAGCTGTCAAGTTCCGAGTCAAAGACCAGATTTAAAAGTTTGAAATACAAATTCTGGGGTGTTTATGTTGGAGATTAGATTAGATTAGATTAGACTCCGTGACTCATTTTCAACGTTTGGTTCTTTGACTAGCTGTTTGATCTGGATCGCCCGGCATTGCCCACTTCCAATTGCGTGAAACATGCCACGCAAAGAAGATGAGAATCGGGGGTAAGCAGACATGAGCCAGTCGTCAGTCAAAAGTTACCGCAAAGGCATTACTCGGAAACGAGCATTTGCTTAAGATTTTATTTTAAAATTACTAACTCTATGACTAGGGATGAGCCTAGTGAGCGCATACAGTAGAGTCCGAGGAAAAAATTACCAGTTCGTACATGTATCTGCGTCAGAAAAAAACGATTCGTAGATGTAGCCCCAATTCTTCGGGTAACCGGCATCCGTGGTTTGCCCAGCTATACGACTAAATTAGTGAAGAGCTTCAACCAGCAACGCGTTCTTTCCGAGTCAGTGTTTTGCAACTGAGACTCCGCGCTCGACATAACGAACTGCAGGTCGCATTGGCGACATGAAATTTGGAAATGCGAGCTAAGATTATAGACGTCTTGTACCTGCCACCGGGAAATTCCAACCTACGCAAACATTTTTTTGGGGGGGGGTAAAATAGACAGGCCTACCTGGCAAACGTAAAGCAACTCGAAAAACACATTTATTTTACCCGCAATATGTACAGATTATACTATTATAATATCACCTACAGCAATATCGCACTGCGGCACTGGTCGGTCTCGCTGTTTGCGCGCAATATGCCGTCACTAGACTTGGATATGCCATCAAGTAATTTAACAGCCTCTTTCAATATGGGTCTTGTTTTGTATGACAAAAGACTGCAGCTGGATTCAGCACGCGCATACGTATGAGTCACCTGTCAATCACATATGTTGTTGTCAAGGTAACATGCACTCCAGAGTGTGGGAACTTACAATGGTGTACCACTTCAGAGATCGCACATCAAAAGAGAACAGCGACAGCCCTGCGTAAAGGAGTGCACCAGCGCGACTGTACTTTTAAGCTGTTGTTATAAAAAACCCAGTGTTTTATGATATTCCTCCGTTCCAATGACCCAAAACTACGATGTCAAGTCTGTTCCAATATTTCCCGGCTCGATGATCCCTGGACCCGATGTTCCATGCCCGTAGCTAACGTCGTGCACGTCATTACCTCTGCCGCCTATTTTCAATTAGTTATGTCGTAAATGTCTCAGACTCGAATGGTAAAAATTTTGTTCAGGCTGAAAATGTCCAATGTAGAAACAAAAATATTCGGGAAGCTAAAAGGCTAGGTGGATACGATAATTCACAGTTAGGCCTGTCGCAAGAAATCGTACTGTAAAGAACCGCCAGCAACTTTGGCGGAATCTGCTAACGCCAACTTGTCTGAGATGCAATAAGCGAAAAACAAAATTTGACTTGCAGTTTTTTATTTCTTCAAGATGATACACAAACATCCAGTAACGTACTGCCAACCTTTGAATTCAGAAATCGAGAGACAGCAAATCGGCCAGCAAGGTAAATTGTCCGTTCGGTCGCTACACATCCTCGATAATCTGGCAATTTCATTCATCAAAATAGGGAGAAATTGACATCTTTCTGTGAGTTATGGAAATTCTTCAAAATTGAGAGCTCTCTACCAAAAGCGAAGTGGAAAGGTTGGCAAAACAACTGTCACATTTCTCTGGCCCAATTTTTTTTGGAATATATGTTTTATCTAGTGCACTGCAGACAGAAACTCAGCGCGGCAGACCACGTCTCTAAAAGCGGAGGCATTGAAGCCAGCAGGGTTCTTAAACTTTGCGAACATGGGAAGAAAATAAAGAGACAAATCGTTCAAGTATTATATTTTGAAGTAAATCCATGACCCGAGACAAGAATTCGTTACTTGTATTATAATTCACATTGCCAAACCGCTGGCTCGGAGGCTGTCGTTGCTCTCTAGTTGTGATCATCGGTCTAAAAGTCAGGGAATCGCGCGTTTGCGTAGCACTGGGTGCTAAGTCTTCAATCTTTAAAAGTCGGAGATGGGCGCTTAACCGAGAGGTGGGCGCTTTAGTGGAAATTTAAAAAAAACGCAGATTGGTGTTTAAACGAGCAGTGGGCAGGTAAATCGAAAATCCACCTAAAGTAGGGGGTGGGCGGTTAACTGAGCATGGGCGTTAACCCGAACGTTTACAGTAATAGTGGAACTGCCTTGCAATTGACCTATCGCAAGCTCTGCCCCTTTGCGAAATGTCGACAAACAAACAATAAGTTTTACCTGGCAATGTGTTGTTTGTCGGGTAAAGTGGCGGCTTGGAAATGAAGGTGTGCCATGAGTGCTGCGTTCTGATTGGTCAGTTAAGTCATCAAAATCCTGGCGATAGGTCAATTATCATCAACCAGTACATAGAATGGGTACTCATACTCAGTCTCCTTATGGGAGAACTTGATATTGGTGACACCCGCTATGTTCAATGGAAAGTCACCGTAAGCTTGAAATCTAAGATTTGTTGCGGTGATCTGATAGTTAGGCATAAATCTAGCTAAGACTGATCTAGGAATGACATTTTTCTTTGCCCCTGAGTCTGCTTTTACTTTAACTACCTGAAAATTGATCACCATTTCTTTAAACCACATTACTCCAAGTGAGTCTATGCTGACATCATTGTCTCCTGTGGTAATGTCACCAATGAGAAAAACATTCGGGTCCATGTCACTATCAGTAATCTCCGACAGTGACTTAGCTTGTTCGCACACCTGTGCAAAGTGGTTGCATTTACCACACTTTTCACAGGTATGTCCAAAAGCTGGGCATCTCCTGGGTAAGCAGTGATCACCACAATATTCATTTACACTGTTTACGTTTTGCTTGTTTGCAGGATGTCGATGATGGTACGTTTTCACAGGTTTTTATTGCTGCTACCCAAGTCTCAGACTGTAGTTGTTCGACAATAGCTTCTTTTGCACGCATTTTACTGCTTACTGTTGAAAGTGAAAGGTTTTCATTCACTTGTAATTCTGTAGATAAAGCAATGGCTTTCATGCGCAAGAGGAGTCTATCTATTATCATTTCCTCTTGAAAAGTGCCAAATTGACATCTCGAGGCCAGTTGATGAGTGGCCCTTATGTACTGTTCTGCACTCTCACTGTCTGCTTGCATTCTATTGTAAATTTGAGAGTGATGATGCCGAACCAAGTTTTTTTCGAACAGATGTTATTTTGGAGAAGCACTGTTAGATTTTTCCCACAATCCTTAGACTAGAAATAGTGCCTAGAAATACCTATCATGATTTTCAACTGTTCGAAATATGAATTTAAAAGTCAGAGTTTCAGTTTTGTTGACATTCGTAGTAACAGTAAATCCTATACATTCCATGGTGCAAACAAGTTTCCGTGAAAGTAACCCTAAGTACAATCTGGTTATACGAGGTGGAAATTAGAAAGCTTAGACATTTGATTACAAAGTTATTCACTTTCCTTTAATTTAAAGCTACCTCTGAAATATATCTGTGCTACACCACCAGCCACTTAATGTTCTTTAGCTGCATTTGCACGCTTGGCTTCATCCATGTTTTGTGACTACAAACATACGTTATGAGGTCAGATAACTGAATTCATATGCTCATGAGCTACAGTTCATTAATGCCTACGATGTGTTGTCTGGGTAGCCGGTCTTATCCAACAATAGTTAAAGCCACATTCTGCAATAAAGACACCAAAATTTAATAACAGAAGGGTGAGTGTAAGACAAGTTAACTTGCTGGATGTTTACTGTGCTGTTCATACAGCATGCTATTTACATATATACAGAGCCTAGAAACTAGTCTTCGAAATCAGACTCAAAACTTAACTAATCGCCCTCCAGGATTCAAGTACAGGTGTGCAAGTTTACTCCAAGCATGTGCTGCAATGGGTCAGTTTTCCGGTTGTTTTGAATGGAGTTTTAACCCTGTATTCACTAAGACATTAAAAACAAATTTATTCTACGCGACTTGACTACAAAATATGTTCATGCTATCCTAGCATCCAATCACAGTCGCATTTAGGGGAGGAGTTACCCCGTATATACAGACTGACTTGTGTGAATGGGTTGCGGAAACGAGGATCAGTGACACTAATAATCTGTAGTTGCCTGTCAGTGGTAGTGAAACTGTGAGTATCCACAAGCTCTGCCATGGTGTGGCTGTCCTTGTTGATCGCGTATGCCAGGCCAGTGGCGATGCCCTCTCTAGGAAAAATGAAACCCTCGAGCTCAAAGTCCTTGAGTTTGGTTTCTTGAAACAGGAGAATGTTGTAGCCCGCACGGATTTTCTCTAGTACATGCTTGCTGCCACATATGCCACGTATACTGCAGTAACCAATCCTGAGACGGTTGAGTTGAAGTCTTTTGTACTTGAGTTGTCGGGCACGTTTGCCAGCTTTTTACCTCTGCGTTTCTTTATATGTCTGTGCTTTCTGGCACCACGGTAGATGTTCTGTCCAGCTGCACTTTCCTGAGTCATGCTGTCCAGCATCCGTATGGACGTTTACTTCAGTAATAAGTCTTAGAGCAGGCGATGGAGTAACGATAATCCTGTCGAGGTTGTGACAACCTCTAAGCCCCATACGCCCAAAAGGGCAGGCTTACCGCAGCGGGTCAGTTCCCTACAGACCTGGGGCTGCCAGGCTTGAGGTGGATGGCAACTGACCAATAAGGGTTAAGGAACCCCTCCCACCAT
The DNA here is from genome assembly GCA_002633005.1 of Phoronis australis. Taxonomy (NCBI): domain Eukaryota; kingdom Metazoa; phylum Phoronida; family Phoronidae; genus Phoronis; species Phoronis australis. The sequence continues at coordinate 437,779 of NMRA01000301.1, read as the reverse complement.
CATTTGTTGCCCCTGACGCCCACCCGACGCCGATGAGGTGATGGCTTAGTATTGGTAAACTGCCACGCACATGATGTGGCAGCCAGGAGTGACCTCTCCCGGACCCCTGACCATGAAGACAATCCGTCGTCTCCTGCCCATTTGAACGTTGAGTGCGTAAGGCAACTAAGGTATACAACTGACACTTCGTCTCTCTGATGAGGGGTCGGCTTCATCTGCAGCTCTCTGCAGTTTTTCTGACCGTTGAGTGTGAGGGATGTGGAGAGCGTCTGAAAGGCACTACGTCCGCTCAGCCACAAGAGCTAATTTTTTAGGTAGTAAGCCTTAAGCCCAATCACTGAAGGGTGCTTAGCTGGGAGTTAGGTTGGTGAATGCCAGAGCATATCCATATACCGATGGGTCATGCACGTTGCACCTTTAAGAGCCTAACCTCTTCCGGCGTCCCTTGCAAAATTTAGCCTGGGGCCGTAGGGTGCCCAGTTATCATGGTGTACCATGACGAGGTACTGCAATAGTCTTGATTAGGGGTAGTTGAAGGCCACCAAGGCTTGTCTTACACATGCCTTCCTAATTCGTCTCAGAGGACTAGGTAGTCGTAGAAGCTGAAAGCTTGAAAGTGCGAACACTAACTACACATCTAACCCTGTGTCTATGACACCACACCACATTCTATTCATATTCTCAATGAAGCATGTCTACGGGATTTAAGATGACTTTGGCGAAGAATTCCAGCTTCACTTTTTTGCTCTTCGCTAACTTTTTTCTCCGCGTGCAATAACCACAAACTATTTCAGTTGACGTCATGCAAGTTAGGTCACAACAACCGTAAGACTGAGTGGAGCACGTGAGCTTGCAGCTGACTCTAGTAAAAAGTAGCGCGGGAAGATATCCGGTGAAATTTGTTGTGTCTCTTGGACTTTTTGTTTGTGAACGGACATGATTTCACTTAACTTACTCAAAATTGCTCACAGCCAAGGAAGCTTGAGTGAATCTCAACAGATTTTCATGGATATGTTCAAATTATGTAGACTAACTTTTCTCCAGAGTCATTGTATGTGTTAGTAATTTTTTGATACTTACGTAGGCATGTATGCACGGCCTAGGAATTTTGCCAGGTCAAACTTGTTGTGTTGACGTTATGCTAAGCGTCAAGCCCTGTAATTAATTACACTAACTTGATCATGGAAATAAATGATGCCACCCCAAAACATGAACCAAAGCATCAAATTTGGTTTTCAGAAATGGTGCTCTTAATGCCTTTAACAAATGAAGTGGATTGGTATCTTTAATTCAGTGGCACTCATACCTATAATTTCATTTGTGAAGCACCCTTTATCATTTCTTGAAGCATTTGAGTCATCATTGTTGATAACATATTTTGTAGATTTCGACTAGTACATCATTGATAAAGGTATATACTGTTACGGATCAAGGTACAAATTAAAAACAGATAAAAACAGCAATATGAATGGCACAACTTTAGTGGTATAAAAAGATGTCTGAAACTAACAAGGTAATCCCAATTCACAATTGGGTCCTATTGGTAGTAAATGATTGAAATATAGAAAGAAATAACCGTAACAGATTTTGATGTGAATGTTTTTAATATTAAAACTGCATTTTGCTGCTGTGTAGCTGTTTCTGTTGAATTCTTAATGGAAGAACTTTGGGGTTCACCTCGATTATCCAATCTTAAAAGGGGACTGTAGTCAAAATAATGTTGCAGTTAATTGCAGGTTCTAACGTACAAATAAAACTAACATTTGCCTGACTTGCGTGCCAAACAAAAGCTGATTCGTATTCATGGTTAAAACACTGAATTCTGAAAGCGATTGCTGATTGGCCGATGTGTCAGTGACGTCAATGGCGGGGTATCGGCTGCTTTACACATTCATTGTTTATGTCATATTTTGACGAGTTTACATCATAATTTATCATTGTCGTCCTTATTTTTATTGTTTGCTACAGTGCTGTAAAAGGTTCGCTATGCCTTTTTGTATGGCACCTGGTTGCTCAAACTCTTAGAAAAAGGTGTCTTCTAAAGGGATGGTCATCGCATACCATCGCTGGGTAATACCCAAGCCTTGGCCCAGAACTGTATACTAATTATAGGCCTACAGGTTTGAGCCGATATGGGTAAAAAATGGACAAATAAAATCTGACTCAAAATTAATGTCATTCAAACTAATCTCATCCTTGAATAAACCTAGGAACCAGGTTCCTAGAGTAAATTAACTTCAGTTTTTACTGGTGTTGGAAAACTTAGCGATCGTTCATCGGCCGCTGCTAAAATTGTGATGTGTTCTCTTGAGTCGGCTTTTTGCGATTACGTCACCTGACCTTTACCAGTTTCTTTTCTCTCCGATTCTTTTATCAAGTGTTTGTCGCTGCCGGTACCTAGGTTTCGTACATGTTACAACAAATTATCGGTACTTGTTTCATTTCGGTACAAGTTTTTAGTATTTTTATACCAGCAAACCGAATTTTAGAACAACCTTAATGCTGCGAAGCTGTGGTCATCTCCCGAAAGACGTCTCAAATTTTGGAAATGGCGCATGCGCCGTGTCACGAGCGTGGTGTTTTTGAAATGGACGACCCACTTCTTTGTTACAAAAGGCAGCAAATTATGCTACCAAATGACATTTATTTGATTGTTTTCCACTTAAACGGCTGCAACGAACAATGTGAGTGTGGTGTATACCAGATTTTGCATGCGCCCACGCCAGACTTTTAGCTTTTTGTTAAGGTAGCCTTAGTTTTACGACAAGGTGACGAGCATAAGTCAACTATACCCGGGTAGTCAACGGCTGTCTGAAATTTTGGGGTTAACGGAACTCAACACACAGTGGTACGATAGTTTTCATACAGCTATAGGCGGTAACTAACAGACCCTTCAAGTTTACAGAGCTGAGTATTGGCTGGCAGCTGGCTGACTTAATTGCTGGCTTGAGTCCACACTGCCCACGGCACAGTCACGCCAATGTAAATTGTTGATACGGATTGGTTGCACCGGCAAATTTTCGTCTGACGATGACGATGACTGGGTATCACTTTGTGTTGCCTTGGCTCAAACTAGTATCCCTGGTGATCCGACATTTCACACTAAAATTTCTTATTCTGACAATATGCAAAATACCACTTGACTGCACGCTAACACAGGACAGCGACTTTGCCCCCGCCAACTACGTCACGAGAAGCAGCGCTCCAAGCCTGTAATTTTTTTGAGCTTCGTTAGAGAATATAAGTTTACTTTTTGTTGTTGAATTATTTGTGAAATTAATCAACATTTCATAGAAAACTATCCAAAATTAATTCAGAATAAAATACAGTTCCCTTTTTATGCACCCACATATTTATATGTGGAGGCACTATGCCGTCATCTCCGTCCGTCCGGGCGGCGTCCGTCCGGCGTCCGCTGCTTTATCTCCAAAACCCTTTGACATATGTTCATGAAATTTGGCACATATGTTCCATTCATGAATGGGACGGCATGTGCGAAGTTTCGGATGGATCCGACTACCGGTGTGTTCCCTAGTGGCAATTTTAGTTTTTTACGCTTACCTTTGTATCTTCAAAAGTCCTGAATGGATTTTCATGAAATTTGGTATGTAGGCACCTATTAGTGAGATGACGCTATCCTGCCGTTTTCAGATGGATTCGACATAGTTTGCGCCACCTAGTGGCCATTTTTAGTGTTTTCGAGTCTGTATTTTTGCGTCCACCCCTCTATCAACCAAACCGCTCAAAGGATGATTGTGAAAATTGGCGTGTATGTGCTTACTATAAAGAAGACAGCTGACAATGATTTTCAGACGATTTGGACTACTGTGGCGCCTCCTAGTGGCAGTTTTTTTTTTTTTGCGCCTATGGCTGTATCTCCTAAACCGTTCGCAGGATCTTTACGAAATTTAATAAGTGTATTTATATGATGTTAACAACAGACGATGACGACTTTTGGACAGATCCGCCTACCAGTGTGCCCCCTAGTGGCAATTTTATTTTTTTACGTTTACCTCTGTATCTTCACAAGTCCTTAACGGATTTTCATGAAATTTGGTATGTAGGCACCTATTAGTGCGATGACGCTATCCTCCCGTTTTCGGATGGATTCGACCTAGTTTGCGACACCCAGTGGCCATTTTTACTGTTTTTGAGTCTGTTTTTTGGCGTCCACCCCTCTATCAACCAAACCACTATAAGTATGATTGTGAAAATTGGCATGTATGTTCTTACTATGAAGGGGACGGTTGACGCTGAATTTCCCATGACTTTGATTACTGTGGCGCCTCCTAGTGGCATTTTTTTTGCGCCCATGGCTGTATCTCCCAAACCGTTTGCAGGATCTTTACCAAATTTAGCAAGTGTATTTATGTGATGTTGACAACGGACGATGACGACTTTAGGATGATTCTGACTACCGGTATGCCTCTAGTGGCAATTTTAGTATTTTACATTGACCTCTGTATTTTCATAGGTCTTCAGGTGTATACTTTGTATTACTTTGTGACTATGAAGGAAAAGTTCCAAGTAGAAATTTGTTTCTGGCATTCTAATGCTGTGCTAATCTCGTGTGTTGGTAAATTTGTGTTTAATTCTATGTTCCTGTGGTGCTTTAAGCAACTGATGTATAGGATGTGCTTGTATTATGAAGATCACTCACATGTTGCCCCTAGCCTATTGAGGAGACAATGACCATGCCTTTCCATTTTGCAAAGTACAACATACTACATATATGCCCTCTACTGGCCACTTGATGGTACCAATAAACAACCCTAGCAGGATACCGTATGTGGTGCAATTGTGGGCACATTTCAATGCTCTGTGTTGCTCTTGTAAATACTTGTTGTTGCCAATAGAGGCAGCAACTAAAGTCATAAGCAATTAAAACATGCAACATGTTTGAATCCGCATTGGTAACTCTGGTCCGTTTTCTTGGGTTGTTCATGATTCTGATGTTCTTGTTGGTGAAGCGAACTGAATGTTATTATGGTAAGGAGTCTTATGAGACTAATTTTTGTTTTTAGCCACCTTAAATAACCTTTACCAACAGAAACACAACACTGAAACCCATGATGTGATAAATATTTCAGCGGTGACAATGATGGAGCACTCAATCCGCCATATTACGTCGAGCATGTGTCATCTCTCAAACATTTGCCAGATCATACTGGGTTTCATTTGTTATTTCCAAATTTCTGTTGATGGAGGTTATTTTAACATTCAAAAAGTGCGGATCAAAATCCCTTTTTGTTGTTACTCTTCTCTACGTTACTAGTTTAATAATGTCTCAGTGTTCCAGTAGTTGCATTATCTACAATTACTACCACCGGTGGAGAGCACTTTGAACATTCAAATTAAATTTATACAGTTTATATTCATCTTTTTATGACAAACATTTTGAAATGTTTGTCATAAAGAGATGAATTTGGCTGAGCATTAGTTACCTATCGGCAGCTTCAGGTAACTAAAGTGTCACTTGATATCTAATGTACAATACCAAGTGAACATTCATGTCACATTTAATTTGAAATGTTTTTGTTTTCAGGAAGCTAATTCATCAAACAATGACAGGTGGATGTTTTGAAGCTCCATCTGCTCTGGATAAATTACATCAGACAAAAAGGCTTCCCCCTGATGGCACTGCACAAGAACATGTTCAACTGCAGTCTCTTACTGACAACCAAACTGATGAAAGTGGTTTTGAAGAGCGAGGCCGCTTTATTGTCGAGGGAGAGTCTTATGAAGGTGAAAGTGGAAAAAAGAATGTTTTGGAAACTCAAGAATTATCATTTGGGAAGAAGATATTTTTCACTGTCAGTATTTATGCTTCGTTTTTGTGCCTGGGACTCACATCAGCAAGCTTAGGACCAGCCTTGATAGACTTGGATGAAGTATTCTACACAGACACGAAAACAATCGTGGTCGTATTTACCTGTGTTAGTGTAGGATATCTTGCGGGTACAATTCTGTCAGGATTTCTCGTGAATAAGCTAGAAGACGGCTTTTTCTTCTTCGTAATTTCTGTTGGGATGTCGGCATTTCTTGCCATGTCTGTTTGGATACGAGAACTTGCCGTATTTTGCGTGTTCATGACACTGTCTGCAGCCTTCCAAGGAGGAGGAGATTGTGTTGGTCAAGTTAGTATCTTAAAACTGTGGCATGGTAACCGCCATCAAAACTCAGTAATACAAGGAATCCACTTTATGTGGTCAGTCGGCGCCACACTTTCACCGCTTATAATCAAACTGTTTATATCCGAAGACGTTAAAAACTCTAACATTCATTTGCAGAATTCGTCAATTGTGCTTGATACTCTGAATTATTCCAACGATTCACTGAAAGGAAACGTTGCCATGGAAACAAAACCAACTGCCGTGTACAGCATTAACATTACTGTTGTTGGCAATGGTAGTACCTCCAGTGAATTGCGAACCCACGTTCAATATGGCATCTTGACTGTGGGCTCAATATCGTTACTTATGTCTTTGCTCTGTTTCATAGCATTCATACTGGATGGATGGAAAATTAGAAAACTTAGCCAAAAGAAAAGTAAACTGAAAGGAGGGAAGAAACAGACAAAGCTGTTTAAAGCTGTTATGATTGTCTGCATTAGTTTCTTGTATTACTTTTACATCTGCACTGAACAGACTACTGGTAATTTGTTGGCAACATTTGTCGTCGAAGGATTGAAGTGGGAAAAATTCAAGGGGCCACTAATAACTTCTGTATTTTGGGGAGTTTTTGGCATCGGGCGCCTAGTGGGGATTCCGCTTTCTACCTTGCTCTCCCCTGTACAAATGATGTATGTTGACTCTTCAATTGTCTGTCTGGGCTTCACGTTACTGTTAGCTCTGATTCACATACATGAGGCCATCACGTGGGTTGGGTTTGGCTTGGTCGGGTTGGGAATGGGATCATTTTTTGCTGCTGGTTTTTCATTCATTAACTTGTATTTAACTGTAGATGGTTTAGTATCAGCTTCCATATTGGGAGCGTCCTCTGTCTCAAGTATGACGATGACCCCACTCACGGGTTTAATTTTTAAAACGTATGGACCGATGAGTATGATATATATATTGTTCAGTTCCTCTGTACTGGTGCTCATTTCCTTTCTGGGACTACACATATTTGCGAAGAGATTTTCTACCAGGAGCCCTGAGCTCACTGGGGAAAATAGTTCAGAGGTTATATATACATAATTAGTATTATTAATAAACAGACAATTGTCGCACAAATGAAAAAGTTCATATTAATTTGACATTTCATCTATTCATTGGACATCATCAGGATACAACCAATCAGTCATCAAGTGTCAACTCACATGGAGAGCTCACTGACCTTACAGCTATGGTGATGACCTATTTACTATTTCCTGCCATTGTTGTTGCACTAATTTCACTTCATGGATGTAACCTGACTCGTATGTGGACACTTGATGTCTGATTGTTATGGCCCACATATTTATATGTGGACACATTGTGCCATCATCTCCGTTTTTCCGTCCAGCGTCCACTGCTCTATCTCTAAAACGACTCTACCTATCTTCATGAAATTTTGCATGTGTTCCTTCCGTGGATGGGATGGTATGAGCGAACTTTCGGATGGATCCGACTACCGTTGTGTCCCCTAGTGGCAATTTTAGTTTTTTTACGTTTACCTCTGTATCTTCAAAAGTCCTGAACGGATTTTCATAAAATTTGGTATATTGGCACCTATTAGTGAGATGACGCTGTCATACCGTTTTCGGATGGACTCAACATAGTTTGCGCCACCTAGTGGCCATTTTTACTGTTTTCGAGTCTGTTTTTTGCATCTACCGCCCTATCAAGCAAACCTCTCAAAGGATGATTGTGAAAATTGGCACATATGTTCTGACTGAAGTGGATGGCTGACGATGACTTTCCGATGATTTCGACTGCTGTGACGCCTCCTAGCGGCAGTTTTGTTTTTATTTGCGCCTATGTCTGTATCTTCTAAACTGTTCAAAGGATCTTTACTAAATTTAATAAGTGTATTTATATGATGTTGACAATGGACGACAACACTTTTCGGACGGATCTGACTGCTGGTGTGCCACCTAGTGGCAATTTCATTTTCTTATGTTTACCTCTGTATGTTCAAAGGTCCTAAATGTATTTTCATAAAATTTGGCATACAGGCATCTGTTAACGAGATGATGCTATCTCATCGTTTAAAGATGGATTCGATCTAGTTTGCGCCACCTAATGGCCACTTTTGCTGTTTTCGAGTATATTTTTGGCGTCCACTCGTCTATCAACCAAACCGCTTTCAGGATAATTCTGAAAATTGGCATGTATGTTTTTACTATAGACCCTATTCACGCCGACAGGAGGCGCNCGCAATGTCTACTTTCGCTTTGTTTATCGCAGTGAGCCTCGCTTTGGATTTTGATGTCTGCCGCGTGAATAGAGTCTATGAAGTGGATGGCTGACGATGATTTTCCGACGAGTTCGACTACTGTGGCGCCTCCTAGTGGCAGTTTTTTTTGCGCTCATCGCTGTATCTCCTAAACCGTTTGCAGGATCTTTACTTAATTTAGCAAGTGTATCTATATGATATTGACGACGACTTTCAGACAGATCTGAGTTTTGGCGTGCCCCCTAGTGGCAATTTTATTTTTTTATGTTTACCAGTCTGTATCTTCAAAGGTCCTCAACAGATTTTTCATAAAATTTTGAATATAGGCATCTATTGGTGAGATGGCGCTATCATCCTGTTTTTGTGAAGAGGACGTTTGATGATGGCGACTGACTACTGTGGCGCCTCCTAGTGGTAGTTTTGTTTTGTTTTTCACTCATAACTGTATCTCTAAAACACTCTGCAGGATCTTTATTAAATTTAGTAAGTGAATTAATGTGGAGATAGCAGACGATGACTGTCTGGGGGATCGAACGGACGCTGTGCCCACAAGTGGCAATTACATATTGTTCTGCTTTCCTTTGTTTCTCTGAAGTTCCTTGACAGATTTGATGAAATATGTCATGTCCGTTTTTGGATGGATTGTGCGTTTGGCCATTTTATGATACAAATAAATAACCCTAAAAGCACACCATTTGCCATGCATTCGTGGGCGCATTTCAACGCTCTGCGTTGCTCTTGTATCCTGATGATGTCTAATGAACAGACAAAACTTCAAGTTGATGTGAACTTTTTAATTTGTGCGGCAATTGTCCGTTTTCTTGATTCTATTGTGGCCAAAATTGATGTAAGAAATAGTAGTTGCTGTAGTTTTAGAATGAAGGTTGCGAAGTAATTTCCAACCTAATTGTTCACTTAAACCAGATTGCAGTTGGGGTGTAATCTTGCAAATTCATTGTGAACTCTCTTTTTTAAATTGGTGTCAATGGTTATCCTGGGTTACTCCTTTATTAAGAATTCATGAAATCTGCGGTGGAAAATATTTAACTAGACCAGTGTGTATTGAAAGTTCTGTCTTTCTATTGCTTATAGGTTCCGATTCTGTTTCCTTTTAGTCAGAAACTCGACATAACAGTATGTAACGCAAATTGTTAGTGAAAATTTTATTCTCACAAGATTCTCTTTTAACATAGCATTGGTTTTTACGCGCCCACATATTTATATGTGAGTGCATATTGCCGTTTTATCAGTCTGGGCGTACGGTGTCCGGCGTGCATCTCCTAAATCCCTCACAGGATCTTGATGAGATTTGACATATGTGTTTCTGTGAAGCTGATAACGGACGGCAAGATCGACCGTGTACGAGGTGATGTGGATATAGACCGATTAAGACGGTAAAAAGACCAATTAAATCGGGTGGCATTCTCCTTTGAATAAAAGGTTCACTTGTCCTATTTGGCCACACTCCCTGCTTCTATGTTATGTACTTTTACCAATTAAATCATTGTTGATGATAGGGTTTTCTGTTATATAGTTAATTTATTTTATTTTCCTTCATTCATTGATTTTTGAACAGCTCATTTGAAACTAGAAGCTGTTAATTTTTTTAGATTAAACTATATCTGCTATGTTCAGGAATGTGGGACCATGTCACAGGAATATTTTAATGTGCAGGGATGCCTTGTTAAAAGCACTTGAACTTACGTTGAAACTGGTATTTAACGTTAAATTTCAGATTGGATTTGTAGTTCCCTATTGCATGTTAAGTCTTATTGATGCCATGTGTTATGAAGTGTTATTCGTTGTGCCAAGAAAATACATGTGCATGTATGAAACGACTCTCTTTTCCTTTGCCATCGTTTTAAATATTTTGTGCCACTGAGAAATTCGGTTTTACCTGTGCACTAGCAGTTTTCCGTGATGGTTGGCAAATCAGTGGATCGAAGTGAAACCTTGAACAAGGACAACTTAATAACTTTCCAGTGGGCGTTATTTTAAGAGTGCACATGTTTGAAAACGATTTTGGAGTTTTAATATTGTCAGTAATGCGTAATGTAGTATGTCATAAAGTGTAGCGTGGCATTACGGGTCCTTGCCGGGTCATAGGCAATCAAAAATGATATCTTCCACTAAGTATCTTGATTATTTGGGACGAAGGCTTTTGCTTAAAAACTGGGCCAAGGTTCTAATCTTTTTACTAGAAATTTAACTCGAAACTAAGGTTGGCATTTTTGTTCTCCTTTAATGCAATCTTAGATAATTATTTATCATTTTGGACTTGAATACATTTATGCAAACCACTTCATGGACACCGGTGACCTAAAGTCGTGAATATAAGCATAAAAAGCAGCTGATTCTCATACTACCCAATGTACGTTAGCAACTGCTCATGTGATGTCGTGGACATATATCAGCTTTCACAAATGTACGTCTTTTGTCAATCTTAACCTTTGCTTGTCTCCGTAGGCAGAGTTTTGAAACGGTCGCTGATATCGCCAGCCAATTTGAATGAGGCCGTAAAGGCGTGACCGTTTCGTTTAGAGGGAAATGCACAAAGTAAGACCACACAAATCAACTGCTTACAGTTACTCTAGACGACGTCAAAACGCACTGCATTGTTTTTTAGTTCAGTTTCAATTGAAATAAATTGTTTTGTGTTTTGCACCCAACTTAAATGTGCACAGACGTTTTTAATGAGGTTGTTTACGTAAAATGCTAAGAACCCAGCAGCAATTATCTCTCTGTATTTTATTGATTTAGCCTTACAAAACTTGATCGATCCTGGGACATTTTGATACATTGTTCAAGCTACCCCTGGATTGCGTGTTACAGCAAATCTGAACGATTTTTAGTTTCGAAAATATATATTCTCAAAATGCACAAAAGTGGATTAGTGAAATATGCTGTTTTGAGATACATTTTAAAAAGAAGCCTCCCACTCACTGTTTATTTTCATATTGTGAATATCAACACGTCCGGGTATTCGTTTGACGTTCTCGAGCAGACGAACGCTGGTAACTTCAACGCTAGATCTCGCGGGACCGCGCAGAAGCGGAAATAAGATCGTTCACGACTTTAGGGCACTCACGGCACTTTCGCACTTGATGACCCTTATATTCAAGTTACAAACTCAGTAAAAAGTCAACTGAAGATGTCAAGTTACAAACTCAGTGAAAAGTCAACTGAAGATGTCAAGTTACAAACTCAGTAAAAAGTCAACTGAAGATGTCAAGTTCAGACTCGAAATTTATGGCTTTAATGGTGGGGGTCATCAAGTGCAAAATAGGAATACACAGTTATCCACGAAAATAGAATACTAGACACGTATATACAAAAGTAAAATTATATTCTATTTCGAATAAAAGAGATTACATTCCGGGCCCAGAAGTCGACTATGACTTTTTACTAGCGGGTAAATTTTCTTCAATGTAACTTCAAGGCGAACTCGTTATGTGTAAATTAAATAATGAAAGCAAGCGTTAACCAATGTTGTTCATCAATATAAAATCATGCTTGGATGACTATAAAATCTGAAACTATGTGATAAAAATATGGAAGCCCTGCCGGTACGACCTAGTGCGCGAGGGTTCTGCTGGAATGGTTCTTGGTTTTCCGCCATAATTTGCTGTAAGGATGGTACCCGTTTTTATATTTTTCAATACTGATCGAGTTGCTGATTCATCTTTTTATACATAAGCCTTAATCTTTTGGTGAAACAACTTTTAAGAGCATCGAAAAGAATTTCAGCATTTATGTGTGGGCGCTCCTGTTTTGTCATCTTTCTTGAAGTTCATTGGCATTGCATTTGTGACCATTGTGCTATTGCCAAAAATTAAACCCTGCCAGCGGTTACTTCGACCAAGTGTTGGTGCTTTGCGTGAACTTGGAATCCTGCTTAATTTGATTGTGTATGCGTTTACTTGGAATTCATTTGAGCAATCAGGTGAACTTTTTTCTTCAGTGTAAAGATTTTTTTTTTTTGTAATTTGGCCTCATGATCACCCATTTTCTCCTTTACCCTAATATGTGTCAAAGAATCTGAGGAATATGTATATGGTTAAATGAATTATTGTTTGATGAATAAGATTGCCAATAGTTGAAAAAAGATTGGTTTAACATGTAATTTGATTTAGTGCAGTGCAATTTTTTATAAACGTGAACGTAAATAGTTGAGTGAACTTAAAAAGTTTCCTCGTCATTCCAAATTCACGCATACGCTATCTTGAGAAGTTAAGCAAGATTCCGACTGAGTTCACGCACAGCATTCGAACTTCAGCAAATAAATGTGCTGGCCCGCCGGGCCAGTTAGTCTGAAAATTTACTGGCCCGGGTGCCAAGTTAACTTTTAAAAGTTACAGGCCCGGCCGCAAATCCACTGGCCCCGAGACACCGGGTCAGCGTGGCATAACAGGCATTGTTTGGCCTTATATTATTGTCTCTAAACCAGCTAGGCTTTACAAAATCGAATAAATATCGCTCATCGATCCATGATGGAATTTAGGTTCATTTTGCGGTGCGATATTTTGACTTGATATGGTGAAAAGCTCCTGTTAGGTAGTTAAACACTCTGTGCGTGCGTGCGTGCGTGCGTGCGTGCGATTGTATGTGCACGCATTGGGCGTGAATTGGTACGATAGACGGCAATGTCGCAGCAGTGGACACCGGCACATATTGTCGCCCTCCCCCAACTGAGTTGAAAGGTGGTCTGGTTATCAGTTTTTGGCACATAGACGGAGCCTGCCGGCCTCGTTTTGCGGTGCACGGTTGATTTTGCGAACAGGAACATTTGCGGTAACCCCATCGCTCCTGAACTTTGGGCCGCATTCCCGATCCCTGTCTCATCAGCCATACCAGGAGTGTCAAGTCCCTAAACATGAAGAATGACAACTGTTTCTTTCTGCTTCGGGCTCTTACCCCGTAACGTCTCTAGACAGCGTATTACAATGTCCCGCATTGTTTCCAAGTCCGGCATTCTGACGTCGACTAGAATCGTGTTTTGCGTTTAGCCTACTATGTCACAAGACCTTAGTGTGAAGCTGAAGGCCATCAACAACGAGGTTTGGCAACTCGGCTGATACTCCTCATAGTTGCCGTTGGCAACAGCAAGGGCCCGCTCGACTGAGTCTGGGGGGTCGTCGGACCCCTGCCGCGCAGCCGGCGACCGTCAGACCGCTGCTGGGCAGCCGGCTTGGCCGGCAGCTTTAACTGGCACGGCCCGCCCGACTGAGTCTGAGGGGTCGTCGGTCCTTTACCGCGCAGCCGGCTTGGCCGCCGGCCTGATACGCCCAGTCCGACCTGGAGGAGTGGTCTAGCCTCGAGCCGCGCAACCGGCTTGGCGGGCGGGTCGTGCCAAGACGCCGGCGGAGCTGACGGCGCGGCGGAGGTCCGATGGCTTTGATTCTAGGAAAACATCACTTTCAAAGATTGGAGGGGCGCTTTACTTTCTATGTCTGCTTTTGTGAATATTTTAAAACAGTGTTATACCACTGAGAAACATATTTTGGAAAGAATGGACAGCCTGATAGATTTGGAGATAGATGATTAAATCTTATGTCAACTAAGTGGCCATTCAGTGAGTGCATTGTGTGTGTGTGTGCGTGTGTGTGTGCGTGCGTGTGTGTGTGTTTGTGTGTGTTTATTATTCTGACGCTGAGTTACTGGAATTAAATGTATCAAAAATGTTGGTTTTAAGCACTTTTATGTCGTGCTCGCCAGCGGCTGTCAGCTGCATTGGACCTCATTCAAACTTGCGCGTCATCAGCCCTACCCTACAGGTCATTGATTCATCAACAATTTTAATACTTAATATTTGAAACGTTCTATGCAAATTGTATGTTAATTTCTTTCAAGATGTTAAGTCCGGGTCGTAACTCAATACTCAATCATGCAGTCAATCAAGTCGCCTAGTTAGGTGGATGGATCATCTAGCTGGGGTAGGCTGAAAATTGTCAATTGCCAAAAACAACTAGGGGAAGGTGCGATCTTGTGTTGATACAAACTGTAGGGATGACGCAAAACTACTAAGCTGGGCTCTCCGTGCAGTTAAGACATTCGTAAGAAGAGCTAGTGTAATAACGTGCTTTGTTTGTAATGCAAGGCGATATTTCTTGAAAACTTGCGTCATCATGCGTTCTCGCGAGTTTTTTGCGTCTTCAAAGCACAAGCGTGCGTTCTGCAAGAACAGGCAAGATATCGCCATGTATTACAAGTGAAGCACGTGATCACACTACCTTCATAAAGGTGGGTTTATACTAAGAGGGGGACGGAGACGCCTCTTTCTGCGCCGTTTTCTAGGTGAATTTCGTTCATATCGAAAGAGCAGAAGGCGTGATGGAGTAGTGCCTTGCAGAAATTAATTTTTATAATTATTATTGAACTTTACATCTACTGAATTACTGATGCTAATATAACATATCATCATACATTTGAAAAAACTACTTTCTTTAAATTGCACTATTTTTTATGTCACTGCGTTAGTTCCATGCCTGATATGATACTCTCGTTTTTGAGCACTTCTAGCTGTCGTCAGTTTTGTCGTGCGACGGCCGGGTGGTAGGCTTACGTCTTCATACGGCGATGATGAGGTGCATTCAATCACGAAAAGAAAGCGAAAGAGACCTGGACCTTTTTCAGAACACAAAACCTTTCAAAGACGAAACGTTTCTGGGGAATATTATTGCCACGTGCAGGAGATTCAGTTTCACTGGAAGAGTTTCAACAATATTAAAGAACGGCAACTTGACCATATTTATCATTGGTAGGAGACGATATCAGAGAAGAGAGCAGCGGTTACCGAAAAGCCATCACGCTTAAAGAAAGACTCTTCATCTGCGTGATGTAAAAATTTTGGTATTTTCTACAAAACAAAACTTTTAAATCCCTTCCTAAAATAAAATTGGTTGTATCTTCAACTGCAAAATCTTTAGAAATTCAACTTTTGTCTACAACTGATAAATCATATACGGTTATCCTTTTGTGTAAGGTATACATGCCTCATTCATTTCAATTACAACTCGAAAGCTGCTTTTTGCCTCTTCTTGCTAAATCTTAACAAGTGGCCCTCATGTCTTTTAAATCATGGAAGGCCCCCGGGTAAGATATGATATTTTCTAAAATGGTACAGGAAGCAGGAACCAAGCTTACCAAATCCGGTCTAACCTTTACAAGGCCAGTTTTAGACTAGGCTACGTCCCAGAAACTTGCACTACGGCGAGGGTTGTTTTTATTCCCAAACCTGGCAAGGATTCTTACTTCAAAACTGACTCCTTCAGACCTATAACTCTATCTTCCTTCTTCTTGAAAGGTCTTGAGAAATTGGTTCTGTGATAGTTAGAAAGGCAAGATGTTATGACCAGACTTCTGAGAAATCAGTACGCTTACAGAGCTGTCTTTTCTACAGAGACTGCTCTTCATCACCTTATCAGACAGCTTGAAAGTGCTGTACACAATAAAATGTTTGCTTTTGGCGCTTACATCGACATTGTAGGTGCCTTCAGCTACATTAAACATGATGCTATCTATAATTCACTTGTTCAATATTAGGTTGACAAAGGGCTTTTAAGGTGGATTATGTACATGCTGAGCAGTCAGACTGTAACAACTAACCTTGAGGGAGCTAGTGTGACTGTCCGTCTCACTAGAGGTACTCCACAAGGTGGTACCGCTTCACCTGCTCTCCTCAATATGGTCATGGAGTGCCTGTTAAGGCAGCTGTTGGCTAACATTGGGCAAGGTCTAGTTGTACAGGCCTATGCTGATGACATTGTCTTCTGTGTGTCAAGTGTTGATGCTTGCACATGCCGCACTATTGTCCAGAAGGCACTTAATATCGCTATTCCATGGACTGAGACAGTTGGCTTGGAGGTCAATAGCAGTAAAACAAAAGTGATGATGTTCGAATGTAAAACCATGAAAGCTCTATGGTACTGAACTCTCACTCCAAGAAAAAGTCTCCTACCTAGGTGTTACTCTCCACCATCGCCTTTCTTGGACACCTCACGTGATGGTAATACCTGTAATACCTGTAATACCTGTCACGGACAGGATCATTGGGGATATGCTGATGCATTAATCCCCTTCCCAGACCTCACGTGATGAACAAGATAACCAAGGCCAAGTCGGCCCTGGTAAGGTGTTGCCGAGTAGTGGGTAAAACTTGGGGACTTTCTCTCAAGAATTCTCTCTGGATCTATATTGGTGTTATCAGACCGATGTTAGCTTACGCGGCATCAATATGGATAACATCTCTTGAACAGAGCACTGTTAGAACTAAACTGACACAAATACAGCGTTTAGCTTGCTTGTGTGTTACTTCTGCTTTTCTAGGGACACCTACAGCTCCAGTGGAAATGCTTATTGGTTTGCCACCCCTGCGTATTTACCTCAGCGGTGAAGCTGTGCTTGCAGCTTACCGTATGAGGTGTAATGGGCAGTGGAGTAATGCGCGAATCACTGATACTGTTGCTCGTAAGAGCCATGTTAATGTATGCAACAGGTTAATGTCAGAAACTGGAACACATTTGGCTATGCCAAGTGATGTTTTAGTGACGATCTTACATCACAGACACAATTTCTATACAGAAATTGGAGATGGTCACGAAGTCATTGATTGCTATGACCAACAGTCCGTTTGTTACACTGATGGCTCCAAACTTGACAACGGACAGCCAAGATCAGGAATTTACTTTCCAGACCTTGCAGGTGACGACAAAGAAAGCTGCTGGATCTCACTGGGTAACACCGTTACAGTCTTTCAGGCTGAAATTGTTGCCATTCACCAGGCTGCCCAACTGGCAAGGGATCATGAAGCAGTCCTTGGAAACAAGGAACTCTTCATACTCTCAGACAGTCAAGCAGCTATTAAAGGAGAATGCCACCCGATTTAATTAGTCGTTTTTGCCGTCTTAATCGGTCTATATCCACATCGCCTTGCATACGGTCGACCTTACCTTGCCGAGAGGTGTCGCGTTAACCTGTGAGGAAGGTGAGAAACGACGCAGCGACGTCAGTGGTTCATTTGCAGAGTTAATGCCGCTGTGTTGCGGTGCATCGTTCCCGCTTGTCCGAACTATGCAGCTGCAAGGAAAGCGGGTATTATCGTTTTTTCGGCTTCCTTGAGAGTCCGAAATGCTTAGGAAGTGGCTCGCGATAGTGAAGAATTAAAAGTACGCTGTAAATAGCAAGTATGAGGCCGTGAAACATCTCCGTGTCTGTGGCCTGCAGTCGTCGCGGGACAGTGCCTGACGAATGCCGGCTTACCAAATAACTATCCATACGTTCCGTTGTCTGAGCTTGTTCGTGGCACCTCTTATTCCTGTTCGAACTGATAGCTTGTGAAACTTAACGATCCACCAGCGAAGTCTCCGTTGGGATGAGCTCTCGTCTAAGTCGGGATTGTGAGTTGCCGTGTTGACGTTTATTACTGATCGAGCGTTCTATTTCAAAATGAATTATTCTCACCCTTATACCAATACTTATATGAAACTGAAACAAAGTCTGTCTCATTAGATACAATTTGGAATGCCTTTGGGGTGTCCGTGAGTGCAAATGATTTGAGAAGCCATCAATGAATAAATCACTGAGTTAACGGCTTTATGTGTAATAAAACCGGCTAGTTGACGGGATACCGAGGCCGTTTGAGCTCAGTCATGCTACTAATTCAGTGTTTGCTGACAGAAACTGTTGTGAAACAACTCGATTTTTATCCCACGGCGTTAGTGGAATCTTTATTTACATTTACAATATTCAAATAATGCCAGTCAATGTAAAACTTCTGCCGTGAAGGTTCTGTGGCCAACTTGAAAGCGGAACCTGACTTCGCGGCCCCCGACGAGAAAGTAGATTTGCAGTTTCGTGGCCAATTCACCAACATAATCACGTACACTTTACGTCTTTGGCTCACTAATATTTCTTGACTGGAAGTTTAGTTGCCAACTTTGGATTGTTTATGTTCGTGATGTCTGATCGGCTTCCGAACCACTGGCCGGGATAACGAGTCAGTCCCGCCGGTGGCGACGGGCCTGATCGGGCTCCGAGCCACTGGCCAGGATAACAATCGTTTTGTGTGTTTAGAACAACAACACAGATCTAAGTTCTCCTGTCTGTATCTCACGGAAAAATATTTAGAATTTATCTCCAAACAGTCCCCAAACTCCCGCTACGGACCTTATTAGCCTGCCGAACTCATTTTGTAGGCTACGGCCAGGGTGTGTCCGAACACCAATAAATCCGTAACAGCGAAATAAAACAACACGTTTTTATAAGAACCCGGTGTATTTTTAAGGGTTTTACATCGAAGTTTGACGATTTATTGGTGTTAAACGATGAATTCAAGCAATAAGCTAACACCAGTAACGCGTGTTTTGAACTGCTGAACAGAGAGCGTGTGAAACCAACTACGACATTGGATAATTTCAACACCTCCGTCTGCCGTCAGATGTCAGGTAACGCAACCGTATGTGACCTTATGGAGTAGAATTACTCGGAGTAGAACTACTCGATATAAATTGATACAAAGTAGGTTGTTTTTTGGGTGGCATGCTCCTTTAAAGCTCTAACTAAGCCCAAGGTCAACTCCCATTGTGTCTTGGCCTGTGTAAACAAGCTTACCTATCAGCTAGCAGAACTGTTCATGTGAACTGGGGTAAAGCCCAAGTTAGCATTGACGGTAACGAAACTGCTGACAAACTTGAAAAAGGAGGAGCAAGTGCACCCTGTTGTGTACCAGAACCTTGCATACCAGTTGCCTATAGGTGCTGCAGAGCAAAGGTAAGACGCTGGGTATGTAAACTGTCCGTGGATGCGTGGATATAAAGCTCTCTGCCTGCAGACAAACCTAACAACTTTTTCCAAGTCCTATTGAACCAAAATCAATGGTTCAAAGAAACGGTTATGTTTAGATAGGCTTGCTATAAGGCAGCTAATCCAGGTTATTACTGGACACTGCAACTTAGCTCGGCACCGCAACATCACAGGCCACATGGCATGTTCATTGTGTCCCAACTGTGGCTTGGAGACCGAGACTCCTCACATCTGGTGGAGATTTGCCCTGCCTACAATAGAGACCGTAATCTACTACTTGATGGAAACATAACCTGCCTGGTTAACAGTGTTAGTTCATACAGTTTTAATAGTCTTTCTGAAACAAACAGGCAGATTGGAAGATTTCACCCATGAGGAATCTGGTGATGTCGTGTCCCCATGAGTCATCAGGTGACTAGTGTAATGGGCCCGGCCTTGTGGCCTAAACACGCTTGATGTACCGCAAAAGGCATCAGGCCACCTGCACCTTTTTTAAGTGGCAGAGTATTTTAATCGTTGTTAAGTGGTAAAGTCAAGAGTCTTGATGTAAAAAGTCTGACAGACAAAGGTGAGAGTAGAGACATTTTTTGTTGTTTTGTAGCTTAATTGGACAAAGTTAATAACTTCAAGAAGTCTTTTCCATCCAATAGTAATCACAAAAATGCGTAATTCGTTCTTACGATTCATGGCAAGCGACTTTACGGCAATACGTTTCGTGGAAATCTAGAACTTTGATCAAATCTTTTGTTCTTTTTTCTTCAAAATTTTCTGCCGGTGTAAACGTATTTAACCGTAGGATAGCATTCATCTGGATATCCAATTCTTTCATAACCTTTCGCATAAACATTGCATTTTGCATTTTCAGGCCTTTTTATTGATGTCGTTGCCTTAACTTGGGCTGCTCAGTATTTGTACGACGAGATCAACTAACCACGTCGGGAAATAAATTTTAATCCTTTCATTTATTGAATTATTTTATTGATTAAAAATTGCATTGTCTCTTGGACAATAGGCAGATGGATAGATAGTTTATTTAACCGTTCTAGATGTTACAAAATGACCAGGTAGTTGCACGATAAAGGCTTGTAGACTAAAAGAAGACAGAATTAAAAATAAACTATGTACCTGAACAATAGTGCTAAAAGGCTAAGCCAGGTTAAAAGCAGTGACACCACCCCTGTTCGTCAGTGCGTGGTTGCCTTAAAGTTATCTCAAACGTTATTCACAAAAATTGTCCATTATACCAATATTTCACATGCATCCAGCAATATACTTCATCTTAATTCTCGGGGAACTTCAAATACAAAATATATACCGTGTAGCGAAAAAAAAAGAATTATGAGAACCACCTTGGAACCGCACAACCGCGTGGACATTTGTTTACTACATATCCGAGGTCAAAGGTTACAGGGCTGTCACCCAAAACGAATCTCCTGCCAGGTACAAAGCAGCTTCGTATGTGCCATCAGTCCTTTCATTCACGGAATCGACATAATATTGAGTCAACGAGGTGTACCGGGTTCTTATGATAGAACGGTGCCGGGGAAAACAAAGACAAAACTTTATTTGAACTTAGTACATGAGTTCTCAAAAACAACACGATCGGGATTTCGCTGAAACTTTCCAAACTTGATATTTAGTAATCAACCTCAAATAAACGTTTAGGATTTTTGATATGAAGGCCTAGTTTTGGCGTAATGTAACAAAGGCGAATACGACTTCTATTTTTTACAAAAATACGTTACGTTTTGCGACTTGATTTGTCATGGCAAACCAAAGAAAAAGACTAATCGAAAATTCCTAACAGCATTTTGAGGTAACTGGTGAAGTCTTCATTTAAAAAACGTTTCATTAACACCGACCCAGGGGTTAGTTTGCCATGAATGTGCCTTTCTTAAAAAGGAAATTTCGACTTTAAAAAGGTGTTAACGCAATAATAATGGTAAATAAATACAAAACATATTTTTATATTCCCTGATCTTTTTTCTTTCAGAAAATATATACTTTTACTGGTTGACAAAGATTAGTTTTTATATACGCCATAGAATGAAGGCCACTAAATATTGTTTGAGATAACTTAAATAGGGAACATTTTCATCGACATTTTAAATCACTACCGCGATGGGCTGACGTCTTATCGGACGTTTCGTCAGTTTTGAGTTCAGTAAGGATTCGTAAAGGAATTGGCTGTTTTAAAAGATGGGTCACTAGTTTGCCAAAAACAATCTTACCGTGCTGCTTTCAAAGTGGTCGCAATGTTCACGGTGACCGCGTTTTTTATCGATCCCAGTGCGTAAGCTAGGGAGAATCCTTAACACTTGTGGGAAAATACATGACATCCACGTCGTAAACGTGGAGCAATGAACCCTGTGGTTTTGAATTCGGTCTGTTCTGGACACTGCAGGTATTTCGGCCTTGAAGTAACCGAAGCGTGACTACGAAAAACAGTGACCTTTCAAGATCAGTTTCAACTGTGCGTCCAGTGCTTCAGCTTGCCGCCATCAAGTTTGACCTGTTTTGCTCTGTATAATAATCGATAACACAAAAATAGGCCAATGAAGTGTTTTGCAGCTGGATAACCTTACACTCGGCCGAGGAAGTCTGCTGCTAAAATGGGCATACTGTAATAGGTAAGATCAGCAAATTGTTCATGCCCTTGGCCAGTCCAGGCGTTAGAGAGGCATACAGCTCAACCCATAAATTTGTGAGCAAGTTTTCCATGTAGGAATGCCCAAATCTGCTTGTTTCACACCCACTTACGAGTGATCCATGAAGGCATTGCTGAGCTGAGTGACGCATTTTTCACCAAGTGCAAGTTTCATGTACAAGTGAATTTCACTACATAAGTACGCTTGAGAATGCTGGGTATTCGTGGAGATATTGGGTTGAACATCCATAAGAGGCCTGCGTTGGTGACCTTTAATTGACCTGATGCAGAAACTCGAATGACTAGGTGAGTCTCTTGGGGGACGATAGATTCTCTGCAGTGGTTTGTGGCACGGGCAACTCATTAGATTTTTTCTTGTTATAAAAGAAATTGTTCTGAACAAGGAGAACTTGTCCTGTGCTGACCTACACATCTAATATTCGCTGAACCTTTTTCATACAAATACATGTAGAGCATCCCGCGTGACCTGATAGCTGCAGCAATTGACACAATGCCAAGATAACCTCAGGTTAACTATAAAGTTCTTTCGTAACCGTGGCAAAAATTATAGGTGGCGCGAACAAATTCGAGATGTTCCGAATTTCTCGATTAATAAATTCGACATCTAGCCAACCCTCGAGTAATAAATTCGACATCTCCCCCCATCCCGAGTAATAAATATAACCTATTTTTGCAGTTGAAAAATTGTTCAATACAATGGGAACTAGTGAGCTCTTTCTTGCCTATCTCTGCTAGACAGTTTTTATACCAAACGGAGCTCTCTTTCAAGTCAACCTGTCATAACTTTTAACTTTGTTTTATACTCTGCCATCGTGAGTGTATTGGTGGGACCAATATGGCCCTCAATGATTTACAATGACGTCATGCAATTATTGCAGGTTGACGTCTGCTATGAATAACGAAATTAAAGATGGAACTCAACAGCAGCTGTGCCCTCTATGCACAGAAGCTTCAAACACAGACAAAGATGACAAAGAAACACCTTTGCAACGAGGTCATGGGAATTCCGATAGCCAAGAACGGGTTGCCTGGGTGCACGCGCAGGAACCGGATATTACGTGTGACGTAGCTACGAGAAGGAACAATTTCAATAGAGTGTATTTTACCACGTGTGCTTATGCCGCATATCTGAGTATGGGGATTCTGTCAGCATCAATAGGGCCGTCTTTGATTGATCTCAAAGAATGGCTTAACACGGACAGGAGAGAGATCTTACTCGTATTCACATGTATTAGCGCTGGGATGCTAGGCGGAACTGTTATCTCAGGCTACCTCATAGCAAGACTATCGGACGCATTTTTCTTTCTAGTCGCTTCGCTGGGAATGACCATCTGCTACATAATGTCTGTCTGGGCGCAGAACTTGGCCGTGTTTTGTTTCTTTATGATTCCTATGGCATTGTGCATGGCGAGCATCAACTGCAATGTTCAAGTGACGGTGTTGAGTCTTTGGCAACATAGCAAACACCAGCATTCTGTGTTGCAAGCAGCTCACTTTGTCTGGTCAATAGGTGCTACCATATCTCCAGCTCTCATAGAACCCTTCTTGTCTGAGCGTAACGAGATGGAGCCATTTTCCAATAATTCTAATGCGAGTTCAATGCCGGCAGCAGATTTGGTGTTGGTCGCGAACTTTTCAGGTTTTTTTAACACAACGTATGCCACAGATTCCACCGATCAAGAAACGAAAATACAATACGGTTTTCTGGCCATTGGCGTTCTGACTCTAATAACCGTTGCCCTATACATTGCAGCGTTAAAAATGGATGGATGGCGTGTTATGAGAAAAAAGACTTTCAAGAAGAAACTACCTGTTGAACGGACGTTAAAACAGACGCGCCTGTTCAAATCTGTTATGCTAGTTGGAATGGTTCTCGTCATGTTCTTCTACAACAATTTAGAGTATTCATCTGGTAGTTTGCTGGCCACGTTCGTGGTTGATGGCTTAAAATGGGATAAGTATAAAGGCCCCCTAATAACTTCATTATTTTGGGGGGTATTTGGTGTCGGTAGGTTCCTGGGTATATTTTTATCTCGGTTGCTTACCCCCATTCATATAATATATTTAGACTCGTCTCTCATCTGCGTCGGCTACATTATCTTAATCTCATTGATAAACGTGCACGAAGCGGTCACGTGGGTTGCTATGGCAATAGCTGGTCTCGGATTGGGATCCTTTGCTGCTGCCGGATTCGCGTTCCTCAACATGTACCTCGTCGTCGACGGTGTGGTGTCCGCTTGCATCATTGGCACTTTCGCAATTTCTTCCATGTCAATGACGCCGCTCACTGGCCTTGTGCTAGACACGTACGGGCCTATCAGCGTAGTTTACGTTGTACTTGCCTCTTCCGTCATAGTTTTCACTGTGTTCCTGGCGCTTCATCTATTTGTCTCGCGGTGGTCTCTTAGGCTGAACTTGAACGCAAATGTTAACAAAGATCGACCTGTTGCCATGTGAGACGAAAAGTCGCCCTTGTTTACAATGCAGTTCTTGTTGCGTTTTTGTACGTTACAGAAATAAAATGTGTTACAATTGCTTAATTGTAATTGAAAGGATTTAATGTGCTTCTAATGTTGTATTCTCACAAATTGCAGACGACATACTCGTCTTCGCATGAGAAGAGCTTTGACAAATTTCATTTTTCAGAGGCGTTTGACATTCTTTGACGTTTTCATAACAGTCCTTCTATAGAAACTACACGTAAGCCCTTGCTCATCTAATGATTCTCCTGGGAACTTGACAAATAGACATTTCCGTAGATAGGGACACTCATGAAACATTGCTTGTTACGAGTATCTTGAAAATTAAATTCTTTCGACCGCCTTAACCTCTTGATGTCACAAATCGCGGCTGCGACGATATTCCGGAGCCATATATTCCTCTGTCTTCAGCCGATGCCTGAAATTAATGCTCCTTCGGCCCTATACTGCTATTCCCCCATCCCCAAGCAAGCTAAACTTCGTTTTGTCTGAGCTTCATGAAATACAGTCATGTACATTGAACTTCACTTCCCGATAAAATAAATTATTTATGCTTTATTGCATTAGAATCTTGCAATTAACATGATTTTTGTATTAGGTCCCAATTAACTTTCTTTCCGTCTCTTTGGTCAACTACATGCTGTACTCTCTAGTTAATTCACGTTTTGTTACGTCATACAGCGACCTTACATGTAAATCAGCCCGTCAACTCGAGTTGCTCATCATGTATGTAGTTTTTGTAGTTTATTCCAGCCATTCGTGGTTCACCATGACCGAGAAAGCCCTGGACAACTTTTAAGGTTTGGGATGTGACCTAAAATTTTGTTTTATGGTTATTTTGTCGGATAGGTTGTACAACTTACGTTCCTTACATTGAATGATTTACTCATTACCGCCGTATTTGGATTAATATGAGCAGTCATGCAGGTGAAAATGGCCAAGCGTACATGCATGCAAAACGAACAATTTTGACGGAATATATAGGTGTGGCCACGATCATGTAATTACCTAGTGTACGATTTATCGAGCAATGCGCCGTGTGTCGTATTATTTTTAACCTTTAAACGGTAGAGATGTATCGCACGACATTTGGGAAATGGCGCATAAAGCCATACATAGCACTACACAGGCAATATAATGCACGGTATATGTGAATAGTACACTGGGTGGCACGGTGAGCAAGTTGGAATACACCTGTACCTTTACTACGGGCGGCCACATTACGAGTGCGCAGTGTCTCAGATAGTGTGTGTACGTTTCAGCTTGATTTCGCCCGTATCAGTGATTAGTGGCCCGCAATGTGCCTGCTTGAGCATTTGGTTGATTCAACTTCTGCATCTTTTTCACTTTAATTAAACAAACCGGGCACCAGCATCTTAATTGGCCTACCTTGGTGAAGTGAGTTTGATGCTTGAGCGAAATGAATGTAAGGCCATACTGTTTCTGCAGATATAAGGTTATTCATCATGATTTTCCTTGTTTTCTGCAAATCTGTCAAGGCCAAAATATTAAGTATACTTGTGTCAACATTAATAGAATATTGGTTGGCTAAAATCATTCCACGAAAATGTTGAATAAATTGTAGAAAAATGAACAAGCGTTGCGAACCTAATATTCGAATTTGATGCTTTCGTGTATGTTTTACACCAGCATACTGATTACTCTGAATACATGGACTTGTATTCGAACATAAGGCCAGCCTTATATTCGATTACAAGTCCATACTCCAATACATGACCGTGGTCGTGTACTGTATACCAGGTTCAGCAGTACGGGATTATGTGGGGTTCTGTTACTACTCTGTGATAAGAGATTATGGAAGCTTTTTGTGTAAAGATAACTGAACCTGAGTCACCATTCGTTGCAAGGGAAATTCATTTAGCTGCACCGTCCCCAACTATCCATTAGATGGCAAGCTTTTCATCCGGGTTAGTGCCCCTGGGGACTACTTTGTTTTTGTTTTCGTTCATGCGCTTTCGAACTCCGCACCTCAGTGATCCGTTCGTTCCAAAAATTGGAATGCACTCGGTTACAGCCTTCTCTGGGTCGAAAGACAGTCCCCCACAGTTGTCAGTCAATACTTGTGCCGCTTCGTTGTTTATGTTAATGACAACCAAATCTTGAGATCATAATGGGCGCTGACGTCACGTGTGTCATTTGTTCCAACGGTTTCAACTCCAATTTCCAGAACCGTGAACTTTGTGATTGATTGACTTAAGCTGTCCTTAAATATTTACAGAGCAAAATGTGTTCTTTTTCACCTTTTACAAAAACATTTCGATGAAAACTGAATATCTTAACTTCAATTCAATGGTTCTGAGCTGAAATTTGTCGCAACATGAGTCATAGGAATAAAACTTTTGATAGCAATCCAAGTTTCACACTCAAGGCGTTGACGATGGGTTGTCTAAAACACGTGGTTCTTGTCTTCTTTACAAGACTAACTTCCTAGTCTTCATTTAAGGTGCCTTAATTCTCCGACATCTTCAAGATGTCATATCCAACAAAATAGAAATCATACATAAGCACTAACTTCGCCACACGGACCACAGCAAGTCTAAGGCTGACACGAAAAACCCTTGTTGGAATGCAGCACTGAATCTGTTTTAAATTCACTGACAAAATTACCAACGGAAATGCATTACTGCTTTCACAAGAGCTTTCATGCTTAAAACATTTATTTGACAATAATTACTCGGAAAACAGCCATAATCCCTGCTCATTTGAATCCGTGTATCACAGCAAACCCGTAGTTACATGTAAGTCCGTCGGTTTCACAACCCATTCAGTGTAAGAAATAACGCATTAACACATAACTGTCTAGGACACTTAATTCCAAAATTGGTAAACAGCAATCGATCCCTATTAACCATAGCAGGAAAAATAGAAACACTCCCATGCATTGATTTCAAGGATTGTTCGACTGCGTGCATTTAAAAGTTGATGATATCGAGTTACAATATGGCATGCACAACACAAGACTGCTTACGTTAGTGCTAAGAATTAGTTATTTACTAACCGTGTTAGCGATCACTTACTGTGAAAATTCAAAATCCCACCACTGACTGTCCACTGAGCTAACATTACTTTGTTTAAGTACTTAAATAAAATTGAATTATGCAACTACACTTCGTAGTAATTAATTTTCTATCTTTTGAACAATAACAATCCTTATAACTTTCAAAGATATCTTTCGTACATGTATAAATGCCTCCCAAAGCTTTCTGTCAGTCTCTTGGCCTTCAAGCTGGTCACACTATAACACCATGTAGAGTGGCTCAGTAAACTATACATCTATCTACCAATCACCGGTCACAGTGTAACACTATGGAGAGTTGCTCAATAAGCAATACAATGTAACACCATGTGGAGTGGCTAAATAATCTATGACATCTATCTACCAATCGCTGTCGTGCATGTTGCCCTGATTAGCGGGATAAAAAGCGAAAAACCGAATTGGGCTTTTACGCCCATAACATTGGTCTCGTTCCTTGTCGCGATAGCTGTCTATTTCCGTAAGAGATTGGCCAACCGTAAAATTGTGAATTTGAAAATGACGTATGACTTGAGTTGGTAACGAAAATCGACATCTATCACGCCTAGGCATCACGGTAAGAATTCGAATATTGTGAGACCGATTTTACGAGAGTATTTGGTCTAATTCGATTTCTGTTTTTATTTGACTAAACAAGGCGCATGTAGCTTGAAGTAAGAAGTGTTTCTCCCTTAAACCGACAGAAATCTATGTATTCCTCTATTGCAAGTTGGGCCTCAATTTTTGTCTTGCATTACTGCCCTTGGCGACATGAGCGCCGTCTGTCGGTAATTGAACACTTCTTCCTGCCATTCCGACATCAAGCCTTCTGCGGAGACAGCAACGTCTGTTGGTAAGCATTTCGTACCGGAAAAGATGCCATAGCTAACCGTACCATAATGCTAACAGGTACATGTGAAGCTCATTTACAAATAGCTTTTTAGTCTGACAAATGGAAAGTTTGTTGAGAATACGATCACAGATATACTTTCAGACACTAATTAGGTGTTGGCTATGAACCGAAAATAAATTTTGAAGTTGTATAGATCCCGTTGGGAGTTGCCTTGGTTGCAATTTTCTAAAAACGACGCAACTATTAAACATGGACTTCTAAAACAACTGTCTGTCCCGATGACAGCTAGAATGTAAACGTTGACAAACCCTATTTATCTTTGACTGACACTCGCTGGTACTGTTCATTTTGGCAAGTCGGTGCGAAATTAGTGGAGATCACGGGAGGGGCAGACAAATAAGCGGTTACTCACTGGGCTCCGCTATCTTACAACGCCCCAAGTAACAGCAAATGATGTGATATACGCCAGTGCGTTCAGAGAATAAACACCCTTGTAACATTATCAAGCATATCCAACAGGTAAAGTTAATGTTAACAAGATTTTCTAAATGTGCCAGACTGCCTCCGTCTCAATGATCAGTTTTCTGGCTATCAGAAAGAGCCTGTCACATGTGCAAAAATTCGTCGAATTGCTGTTCTGGAGGAAGCATACAACGATGAATAATCATTTTACTTTTGTAAACGATGATTGGTGTCCCCTACCTCAGTGGTTCCAGTTTTAATGCGAATCTACCGAGATTAAAGGAACAATCTTGACCTGGCAGAGGCAGACCTCAACTGACCTGGCAGAGGCAGACCTCAACTTTCCTGGCGGAGGCAGACCTCAACTGTCCTGCCGGAGGCAGACCTCAACTGTCCAGGCGGAAGCGGACCTCACTAGTTGTCCTGGCCAAGGCTGACCTCAGTTGTCCTTGCGAAAATGGACCTTAGTTGTCTTGACGAAGGCGGACCTCACTAAGCTGTCCAGATGTAGGCGGACCTCAACTGTCCTGACGGAGGTGGACATCAAGTGTCCTGGACGATGTGTTTAACACCCATTGTATTCTATCGACTGGAAGCACCCACTTCCACTAGAGAGAAGCTTTGTGTGTCTATGCCGTCAAAGATTCCGTGGTTAAATCTTGCAAAGGTATCCCTCGGTTATTTGAATGAGTGTTTTCCCGGAGGTTGCTCGGCTAAATATTTTCCCGGGGGCTTGCTCGGCTAAATATTTTTCTGGGGTTGCAAACTCAGAATACAACCCCAGCAGACACTAAAAGAGATCCATTTGTAGAAAGCTTCCATGAAATATCCTTTTGAAGGGTTCTGTTCCTGAAACGCCACCTACTGTAGTGATTCTTAGGCGTCTGAAATGTAATCTGAAACAGTACAAAAAGAGTTAGCATGTAGTCAAAAATAAGTACATCATTTCCAACCAAAGTTTTTTTAAATATCGTTAAAGGTAACATTCACCGTAAAGAAACTTTTTTATAAATTTGTGTAAGTGGAAAAAGAAACCTTGAGTTCTGAACTCCCACAGTGAACCCTTTTACAGAGAATTGTGTCGGAAAGGCACACTTTAGCAAAGAAAGTGGTAGTGAAAAAGGACGCCCTTCTGCGCAATACGTATCCAAAGATACTGTATACTGTGTAACTATAACATCTTTGACGTTTCATATACCTCTGCTATGGCATTATTCTCCGGGAAAAACCATCTATTTCCTTGAGAGCTCGTACCATGAGCTCCTAGTGCAACAGGGTGCCTTGTGGAAATTTCACGGCAATATGATTATTGTGGATACGAGCTTGCCACCCTTGCATTTCCTTGGTTATTTTTATGTATAGTGTGATACTCCAAACTGTGATAACAACTAGATTGCCCCACAGTTTATTACAAATAGAATGTGAATGAACATAATGAACATTCCATTTGTAAGTGCTCTAAACAATGCCTAAAATTAACTTATGCGATGATACTTAGTCTTGGAAAAAATTCAATTCCGTATCAACCACCGAGTTATTGGTACAAATTCTTACTTAAAGAAAATGGGTGTTACTGAATCGTGTTTTTCCTGTGAGCAACACGACGAAACAATTCTACATTTGTATTGGGAATGTTCACTTGTTCAGAAGTTTTGGGGATGTTTAAAAACATGGATGATAAATCAGCGCCATTTCCCTCTGCAGTTAAATATGTATACCGCGATGGCCTAACCAAAAACCTAATTGGCTGTACCCAAAACACGATGGCCGGTGCCAGTTGGTCGGTGATCAAACACGACGGTCGGACTTCTGAGAAGGGTTCAAGTGACATCTAATTTTTATTTTTCGTACCCGTTTTTTGTTTTGTTCAAATTTGTTCGGCCATTGTGTTTGAGCACCGGCCAACTCGTTTTAGGTCCATGGGTACGGCCATCTGGTTTTGAGGTACTGACCAACCTGTTTCAAAGGTCCGACCACCAAGTTAGAATACCGGACATTGGGTTTTGCTGTCCAGCCAGCTGGTTTTGAAGTCCGTTCAATTGTTGATTACCCCTTTAGGTTTGCCGTTCTCAAGTACTTTTTAAAATGACAGCTGACAAAAGTATTCTTAGTAAAAGACATGCGCGCATCCAGCCTTTAATATGGGGGGCTCGAATTTCTGGCGATGTGGAATTTTTGCTGACAAAAAAGCGGGAGGACTAAAAAAAACGGGGTACCACCTTCACTGTGCGTCTGTACCTTTTCAGTGGACTTTTGTCTCGTTTTCTCGGACTTTTTGTTTCTCTGGGGCGGACCTTTTTGCCCACTTCGCGCATGAAAGAGCATTACGGAGGTAATTAAAAAAGTACAACAAATATGAATTAAATTCGACTTGCTAAGGCGGACCTGACATTCCGGTGGGATTGTGTTTGCACCCGTCGCACCCCCATGGTTACGGGCATGAGCGTATGTACATGCACGCAAGAGGTTCTGAGACCTGTAAACATCTCTCACATGTTATCTGATCGGCACCTGATATCCTAAAATCTAATGCTGCTACCTAAACTACGTGATAGAATGCATACCCACACAATTTGCGTCTAAAGAGTACGTGATCCAAATTCGTTTTTTAATTAAGTCGATGTTCATGCCTTCAGGGCAAGTTCGTCTTCCTTCTGGAGCAGGTGCGCCAATCCCACATAATCATCGATTGAACGAAACAGCACTTCTTATTTAAAACTGTAGCCGCACTCTCAAAAGTGTCACGATTTATACTTCGAAAAAATAAATCTTAAGGGTATGTAGGACCTTATCTATGGGCAGCGAAAAGGTTCAAAATAGGCAACACTGCAAAATAAGCAAGTTCAACAGTGTTGTCTATTTTGGATGTTTTCGCTGCCCAAACTTATCGACTTGTCTGTAAATTAAGCTAAATATCTACAAAACTAGAGAGTTTCACTCAGTAAATGCTTAGAGGTTTATTTTTGAAAGTGAAATGCCTGTAGAATTTTATTTTTGACTTTTTAACAACGTGTCGGTAGGTTGGTCACGTGACCACGTCTTTTAGTAACGTTCAGTAAAAAGAGTACATTAATAGCAAAATCACTAAGGTATTGCATTTGGCGTTAATGTTCACGGTGACATTTCAAAAATGTAACAGTCCTCTAAATTACCATTCGGTTTTTATTGCATGCAGCTTTCGATTCTTTTCTTCGAAACTTAAGCATCTTAACTTTATACAAAACAGGTGCAATCTAAATCTAGGGAACAGTGCATGAAGAGTAATATTTGAGATATGATGTTCCCAACTTGGCTTAGTTTGGACATTTTTTCGAGGGTCTGTCCATTTTGAGCATACTGAATATCTGCAGGCACATTACACTTTGGAGATATTTACCGCATTGTGGAGCAAGCTATTGCAAAACTCTTAATTTACAGTCACGGTGACATTGT
Organism: Phoronis australis; assembly: GCA_002633005.1. Classification (NCBI taxonomy): domain Eukaryota; kingdom Metazoa; phylum Phoronida; family Phoronidae; genus Phoronis; species Phoronis australis. Next base: position 405,671 of record NMRA01000301.1, on the reverse strand, counting down.
GAAGCATGTTATTGTAAAACATTTGACGTACAGTGTTATCGTACAGAATGTTATGGTCAAACGTTTGTCGTACAATGTAATTGCGGAGCATGTTATGGTCAAACATTTGCGTTACAGTGTTATTGGGGAGCATTTCATGGTCAAACATTTGTCTTGCAGTGTTATTGTGAAGCATGTTATGATCAAACATTTGTTACACAGTGCAATTCACGTTCTGACTCCAAGGATGTTAGTTGGAAACATTTCCACAGAATTGGTATTTTGAAACATTTCCCTTCTAATAATCTAATAAGGGTTCGTTGAGAACGACAGTTTATTGAACATAATAATTTTTTCAACCAAGTATTTCAACGTCACCGTCACTGCCGTCTCAGCAAAGTTGCGTGCCATCTGAGCTTTTGAGCCAACTCCGTTGAGGTGTCTCTTAAATATCTCCACTTTTATGTATGTACATACATAAAAGCTCTACAGTGCTAGAAATTTTTGGAAACAAGCTTTTCAAATCCACTATATTGGGCCTTTATTCCGATTTTATATAGACCAAAAATGGGTCAATTTTCGCAGTCATAAAACAGTGTCATCGAGATTTCATGTTGAGATTTCAGTAGAAGTTTCTTTTGATAATCCGTCATTACAGAATGGCTGAACATCATAAGGGTGTTGAGGAAATGACCAGATATAGAGCTTTCACCAGGTGGCGCAGGAAAGCCTCTCTCAATGAATTTAACCAATCATTTAAGTGATCACGCACGAAAAAACAGTCTCGTGATTGACTGGGGAAATGCAAAAGCAATTGATAGTGAAAGTGACACTAGAAAAAGAAGAGTATTATTAGAAAAGAATCCAATGTCATGAGCAGAGACGATAGCGCATTTAAAATTTTCCTCATTTATTACGACATCTTGAGGGCCACGTCACAGGGCCACAATGAGGAAGAAAGCAGTCAACATCAGCTTCCAAAAACTTCTGCCGTTTAAGGTAAATTTCCTGGATTTTAGAAGAAATGTGTACTGTAATTTGCCAGTCATACTAAAGAAGTTCTAAAGTTTCACAAAATAAACAGCACTAGTGCGTGCCGGAAAAAAACAAGACAGGAACAGGCTAGAATTGATTTCATTGAGTTTATGGCGTTTCGATAAGATGAAATTAGCTAACCGTACCATAATAGTATTGTAAAATTGAAATCGAAAATCTGACTAAAAAGACTGCGTCTGGACGCACCTTAAAGAGGCATGGAACGTGAAAGCTCGACAAAAATATCTTTTAAACAATTCCTGAAGAAAGTACCATCTCGCAACGTCTGCTTCAGTCTTATTCACTTTCCCATGTGAAGAAATTTCCAGAAAAAATCACAAAATTCACAACTTTTGAAACACACGCTAAAGAAAAACTCTGTAGTCACCCCAAAGTTTCTAATCTCCCTCCCACCTATGATAAATGCGCGCATGCTTTCTCAATCATTCGATAAACAGCTGACTGACAAGATGGATATTAACGCCAGGTTGTCATGTTTGGTCTCACTTCGAATATAAGGTCGTACCAAATAAGGAGATGTGATTTGCCTTGTGGAAGAAAATCGACGAAATGACAAGCACTTGACAGATCGTTTTTATGAAATTTTGAAATTAAAAGAAAAATGTTCTGACATCAACAGAAATTCAAACCTGAAAAATACTTGGTGAACAGGTTAAACTTTGTTTCAATGGCAGAGAACCACCTTAAATAATGCAATTTATCCTGTTTAATTGGCGTTTCATGCCTCTTTAAAGATACGTCAGATTTGGACTCAACTTTCGTTGTAAACATGGGCGGCGCAGCACTGAAATAAGTGGGGCTATAGGCCTCCAGCCCGCCTGTGGTGCGCCGCCCATGGTAAACAATCTACTCGTGTGGACGGACCTCCAGTTTTGCTCAGACCCACAAAAACGCGCCCAGCATGGTCTCGAGGAATTACGAACTGATGTCATTTGCAATCTGATCACTTCTCATCTGATTATTGGCCACCCCACACACCACCAGCTACAAGGATTTCACAAACGACGTTGCAATATGCTTACCAATATCGAGGCGTTTTTTTTTTTTTAATTTTCATTGATTTCGTTGGCAGTATAATATGAACAGTTCGGACAGTCATGTCTATGTATCGCTATTTATATTAAGGTTGTCTAGCAAACAAATGTAAATAAAAAAACTACTTTTTTCCCTGTACATGCTATGTGAAAGTTCAACGTATTTCATACCTGAAGCCACAGGGAGATAAACGATGTGCCAAAATAGTTAGATATAAGCCATGTTTTATTTAGCAAAGTTGATTTAAACTTGAAGTTTATCTAAATAATCAATGTAAATCAGTGTAAAATGTCAGATAAAATGTTGAAAAACACATGCGTTGACACCTTTAGTGCACAGGTCGAGTAAAGGTTACGAGCCTCGAAGAGATACGTGTACGTGTATCCCACGGGTCATGTCGCCGGACATTTGACGCATACAAACATCACTAACACCACCAAACAATGGAAAGCTGGTGTTTCTGGTTGTAATTCTCCAAGTAAAAAGACCATTCAGTAGTGGCAAATACATGTTATTATATTGACATGGTTTATTTTTCAAGGCAAGATTGTACGGAACAAGGGTGAATAAAATTGTAATGTAAATCAAATTTCATGGAATTAAATATCAGAAATTACCCAATACAGTCTTAGGGTTACCGCTCGTCACCAACAAGTACCAACACCTCACAGTGCTGTGCAATGCGGCGTCGAATTCTAGTTTAGGGTTGTATAGCCAAAAATAAACCCCACAGTAACTTTACTCGCTCAAAACGAGACCATGGTGGAAGCGGGTACATAAAGGGTTGCCAATCACAGTTTTTTGTAAGCCGTATTGTTAGCATGCATGTCAACGGAGTTTTTTGGACGTGTCCGAAGGAAGAGGTCGGGTCTCCCCCACCCCCGCCTCTAAAAAGTCTTAATAGCATAGAAAGCGTTAGTTTTCTGAATTATCGTTTCGCTTTCGTTTTATGCAACTTTAACTTTTTTCATAAAAGTCCTATTCTTGATAGCCCCTCATGCAGAACTGGAACATTTCAAAAATTCCTATCAGCTTTTGGAGCAGACTGGATAAATCATAATATCTGAAAGTTTCGTGTGAATCCGATCAGTGAGATGCGATGTTCCAAAGATGGCTAAAACTGGACATTTTTCTAGTGTTCTTAATATGAATTTTTGAGCATTAAAAATATCATATTTTTTAATCACTGGTGATCACAGAATCAATAGTTGCCTTATTTTTGAGAAATCGTGATTTCCACAGACTTGAAATATTCGCACACAATTTGAAAATTCAGATCCATGTTTCCGGGAGTTTCTGTCAACGCCTTTAAGCTCGGCTGTTAAAAATTGAAATGTTCGGGCGTCTTGACTTTGACAGGCAAATTCTCTGGCATTGACTGAAAATCTTAGAATCCAAATTTTATGAAGCTGCTGACAAATTTATGGTGCATACTCATTGCTTCAGAGATATTAAAATATCGCCATTTCACAAANCCCCCGCCTCTAAAAAGTCTTAATAGCATAGAAAGCGTTAGTTTTCTGAATTATCGTTTCGGTTTCGTTTTATGCAACTTTAACTTTTTTTCATAAAAGTCCTATTCTTGATAGCCCCTCATGCAGAACTGGAACATTTCAAAAATTCCTATCAGCTTTTGGAGCAGACTGGATAAATCATAATATCTGAAAGTTTCGTGTGAATCCGATCAGTGAGATGTGATGTTCCAAAGATGGCTAAAAATGGACATTTTTCTAGGGTTCTTAATATGAATTTTTGAGCATTAAAAATATCATATTTTTTAATCACTGGTGATCACAGAATCAATAGTTGCCTTATTTTTGAGAAATCGCGATTTTCACGGAGATCGGGATTTCCACAGACTTGAAATATTCGCACACAATTTGAAAATTCAGATCCATGTTTCCGGGAGTTTCTGTCAACGCCTTTAAGCTCGGCTGTCAAAAATTGAAATGTTCGGGCGTCTTGACTTTGACAGGCAAATTCTCTGGCATTGACTGAAAATCTTAGAATCCAAATTTTATGAAGCTGCTGACAAATTTATGGTGCATACTCATTGCTTCAGAGATATTAAAATATCGCCATTTCACAAACGCTCAGCTTTTCTTCTCCGATTCAGTTTGAAAAGCGAAAATAAGTGAAAGAAACAAAGGGTCGTAGGATGGTTGTACTTGTACTCCGGCGTATAGCCAGATACAATGAGACAAAAATTGATATTTTTCTCAGCCGGCATTACCTTTAATTTCATTACCAGTTGGAGTAATAAAATAATAAAATTATATCGTGACCTTTTGACATAATGCACCTGGCAGATTTTATAACAGCTTAAAGCCTTTAAATACCACTGAAGGATTTAGGATGTTCTGGGGATGCACAATGTCCACGTAAGCCCTGAAATTGGCATCCCGGCCGCGTTTTTGAATGCGTGCATATTTTTAAAAGGTTAAATCCGCTTGCGAATATTACTTCCATTGCTATTTCCATGCAGTATGTAAGTTCATTCTTATTCAAACGGCAACGAAAGGTAGCGTTCATTTTTGGTAGTACCTGTGTCACGTGTGTCGTATCACACGACAACACAGAACAATCTGAGCATACTTTGTGCACAGACAGGCGCGTTGAAAAACATCCCAGCATGAGAATGGGTCTAGTGTTTGTGTGAGTTATTGGCAAACAGAACCATATTTGCTATTTATTGTTTATCTGTACTAAGTTTTAGCCAGCGAGCTAGTACCAGCCGGTGGTTGTCACATCGAAGGGACACTAAGCCATGTTTGTAATAAAATTCACAAACCACAGCAGATTTTGTTCGTTTTACAGCTCTGCTCATGGAGTCTATCCCACCAAATGATAATCCTAAAATGCGTTTTTCGACCATAAAACCGATCATGCCCCTTAATTCGAAACTGGATTAAGTTTAGAAATTCCTTGTCATTCGTATTCCAACATAGGAGCGTATTCTTGGCAAACGCGCCCGAGAGCACCTGTCTAGAGTGCACTTGTACTGCACACAGTCTATCAGCCTATACCGTTTTGCTGCAGATAATTTCAACCGTGTCTTGTGGAAACCTAGTCAAGAAGAATTATTAATAACTCTTGCGATAATTCCCCGATACTGAATTCTGGTCACATGTATCGTTATTAATGAGTGTCCTTACAAGGCGGTTGCAGTATAAAATCTCGGTCATGTTCACAAGCGTTATATGTGTACCGTGCAGGCAACCTAGATCGTCATCGAAATAAAATTTACCATATTATTTATTTCGTAAATACTGCCAACTGAGGGCGTTTCCAAGGCAACAGCTGACGACAGCCTACATATTATCACATCAATAGTATCAAGACGAGTTGGTATAAGCTTTATTAAAGTATTTTAACTATGTCTTACAGGTGGCTATTTTAAAATTTAATGAATTTTGAAATTCACCTGCTGCTTGTCTTAACGTGGTTGTAGATTCAAATAGCGGCTTCTGCGTGATGAGTGGAGTCTGAACCTTCGACTGATAAACACATTTGTTTTGTCAGGATTATTGCATAATCATGTCTTTGCCGGTAAGGTAAATTCAACATTTATTCACCAACTCTGGAAAGGTGCGCTACCTGCTTCGTTCTGCTAAACAAAATTTGAAGTGAAATTTAATATTGACTTAAATTTTCGTGCGACGTGAACGAGTGGCACACCATGGAAACCACTTGGTGCATAACCACATGGTACTGGAACATATACTGCGTAGTGCAAAGGGCGCAATTTTGTGCATGGTTTGTGCCTGCGTGGGGTTAGCTTTTGTGCGTACTTGGAGCTACTTTGGTGCGTGCGGGGGTTAGGTTTTGTGTGTGCGTGGGGTAACTTTTGTGCGTATGTGGGGTTAGGTTTGGTGCATGCGTACGAAGTAGGTTTTGTGCGTGCGTGGGGCTAGCTTTTGTGCCTACGTGTGGCTGGGTTTGGTGCATGCATGGGTTTAGGTTTTGTGCGTTCGTGTGGCTAGATTTTGGGCGTTCTTGGGTTAGGTTTTGTACAAAAGTGGGTGTGAGTTTCAGTAAATGGACATTAAATCTTCCTGTAAAGTATTATTGCAAAAATCTGGATTGGCAAGAACTGGTATTCAATGTGTTTCTTGAAAATCATATTATGACATTATTCGTTATGAATATCGAACAGGTGATTTCCAGCACTCTGTCATATATGTGTGTGTGTGCGTGTGTGTGTTATTGGTATGATTTGGGTTGTAATTATTAATTTTACTACTATTGCTTATATCAAATGTCGTTTCGTTGTTTCTCCGATTCTTGATAGACCGCGGTGTTAGCTGTTTTAAAAGTCAGCTATTGTGTGTTTTGTAATTCACAACTGAAAGATTTAAAAATGGAATATTTTTTAATTACTCATAACAGAGAAGTGGAACAAAAACACTATACTTACTAATTTTTTATTAAAAGGCATTTAGGTGATTTTCGATTATGTTAAAGTAAAACGTACGCTTTCGGTGTTGGCTTCTGCACATCGATGGGCAGCAAAAATAATTTAAAATAAAAAGAATTCTTAGTTTGTAAATTAAATGCTATTTTATGAATCCAATCCTGTTCAATACCAATATGAATCAATCCTATTTTGCTGATTAAATCCTTTCTTATGAATTCAGCCAGCTTAGAAAATATGGTGCTTTAAAACAACTCTGTGTTGTTTTGAACTTCCGGTTTCGGCACGTGTAGTCAAAATATCAATTTCATGAAAACAGTCCTATTTCGCAGTTTCAGGCAATACTAAGCCTGTTTCGAGGAATTCAACCCTGTTCAACTGTGATACCGATGATCTAACCCAGTACCAGGTAGCGAGATCCTCTCTTCCACACTGCGAGCGCTCGCGGTTGAAATGATGTCAACAAAACGTGTCGTGGAAATCCGCATCTCGCGAGTCCTTTCAAAAATTGTTTATCAATGGGATAACTTAAGGGAAAGGAAACAGAAGAAGATATCAAAAATAGAATTCGCTGCTTGGCATTGCTTTGACGCCCGATATTACAAGATGACGTCATGTTTTTGTCTGAAATAGAGTGGTATTTGTGTGTGAGTGGAGACAATCTGGTAGAAAATAATGGGCTTGTGTTGACTGAAAACAGTGTCGATCTGTTAATTGACTGAATCCGCGAAACACGATTGATTTTGCAACGTTTACATTGAAATTGGCTCCGTGAAACAGAGTCATCAAAACAAAATACATTTGTTTAAAGAGGCCTGGAACACGAAAAACAGACGCAATTGCATTATTCAAAGTGGTTCTCTATCACTAAAACAGTATTCTATGTGTTTACGCATCATTTTAATGGTTTGGTCGTAAAGATTTTGGATTTCTGTTTATGTCAAAGCATATTACTTTTAGTTTCAAATTTCAAAAAAGATCTGGTAATTGCTCTTCACTGCTTTGATTTTTCTCCCACAACACAAAACACGTCTCACTGTTTGATATGATAAGATACAGGCGTAGCACATTTCCCTTATATGGTAAGTGTCACCTTTGACCTTTGATGTAAACAAATCAACACAAAGGTGACTTCAACCAGTAGCCGAATTAAGAAGCAATCGATAATTAAAATTAGTTTCAAAGGTATCATAGTATTCAAATAATTATATTCTAAAATGCGCTTGGAATTCTCTTTGGGAAATCCTTTGCTTCACGGGCTTGCATTATACCAGCTGTGGTGTCCACCTCAGATTTGGAGGGAAATTACACATGATAATCTGCCGTTAAAAAAATTATCCTTCTTGTCGGTCAACTGTTTGTTGAATGGCTGTGAGCGCATGCTCGCATTTATCATAAGTGGGAGGAATATTAGAAACTCTGTGGTGACTACACAGCTTTCCTTTCTTGCGCCTCACAGAGGAAAGTAACTTTGTAGACGCTGTGAGATGGTACTTTCGTTAGGATTTGTTTAAAAGATATTTTGACGAGGTCTCGCGTTCCGTGGCACTGGAACTGAATCCCCTATCAAGGACTTAAGAAACAAAATAAAATTTAATTTGCAAAGAAGTGTTGATTTTATTGTGCATAGTGAAGAGCTGATTAAATATAATTTAGGAAATATGATTTATTCTTTTTCTATGTAATTTTTGCACTTTTTGCTCCTCTTTGCACATGTACAATTCGTGGGCCTGAACCTAGTGGCCCCGTTTTTTTTAGTCCTCGTCGACTTCTTTCATTAAAAGGTCCTCACACCGAAAAATTCGAGCCCCCCCGCCTATACTTTAGGCTGGGTGCGAGCATGTCAGATGTCGTCGATCAACGATCACCACGTTCATGAATATTACCCTAATGCCTTTATCGANCGATGGGCAGCAAAAATAATTTAAAATAAAAAGAATTCTTAGTTTGTAAATTAAATGCTATTTTATGAATCCAATCCTGTTCAATACCAATATGAATCAATCCTATTTTGCTGATTAAATCCTTTCTTATGAATTCAGCCAGCTTAGAAAATATGGTGCTTTAAAACAACTCTGTGTTGTTTTGAACTTCCGGTTTCGGCACGTGTAGTCAAAATATCAATTTCATGAAAACAGTCCTATTTCGCAGTTTCAGGCAATACTAAGCCTGTTTCGAGGAATTCAACCCTGTTCAACTGTGATACCGATGATCTAACCCAGTACCAGGTAGCGAGATCCTCTCTTCCACACTGCGAGCGCTCGCGGTTGAAATGATGTCAACAAAACGTGTCGTGGAAATCCGCATCTCGCGAGTCCTTTCAAAAATTGTTTATCAATGGGATAACTTAAGGGAAAGGAAACAGAAGAAGATATCAAAAATAGAATTCGCTGCTTGGCATTGCTTTGACGCCCGATATTACAGGATGACGCCATGTTTTTGTCTGAAATAGAGTCGTATTTGTGTGTGAGTGGAGACAATCTGGTAGAAAATAATGCGCTTGTGTTGACTGAAAACAGTGTCGATCTGTTAATTGACTGAATCCGCGAAACACGATTGATTTTGCAACGTTTACATTGAAATTGGCTCCGTGAGACAGAGTCATCAAAACAAAATACGTTTGTTTAAAGAGGCCTGGAACACGAAAAACAGACGCAATTGCATTATTCAAAGTGGTTCTCTATCACTAAAACAGTATTCTATGTGTTTACGCATCATTTAATGGTTTGGTCGTAAAGATTTTGGATTTCTGTTTATGTCAAAGCATATTACTTTTAGTTTCAAATTTCAAAAAAGATCTGGTAATTGCTCTTCACTGCTTTGATTTTTCTCCCACAACACAAAACACGTCTCACTGTTTGATATGGTAAGATACAGGCGTAGCACATTTCACTTATATGGTAAGTGTCACCTTTGACCTTTGATGTAAACAAATCAACACAAAGGTGATTTCAAGCAGTAGCCGAATTAAGAAGCAATCGATAATTAAAATTAGTTTCAAAGGTATCATAGTATTCAAATAATTATATTCTAAAATGCGCTTGGAATTCTCTTTGGGAAATTCTTTGCTTCACGGGCTTGTATTATACCAGCTGTGGTGTCGACCTCAGATTCGGAGGGAAATCACACATGATAATCTGCCGTTAAAAAAATTATCCTTCTTGTCGGTCAACTGTTTGTTGAATGGCTGTGAGAGCATGCTCGCATTTATCATAAGTGGGAGGAAAAATTATAAACTCTGTGGTGACTGCACAGCTTTCCTTTCTTGCGCCTCACAGAGGAAAGTAACTTTGTAGACGCTGTGAGATGGTACTTTCGTTAGGATTTGTTTAAAAGATATTTTGAAGAGGTCTCACGTTCCGTGGCTCTGGAACTGAATCTCCTATTAAGGACTTAAGAAACAAAATAAAATTGAATTTGCAAAGAAGTGTTGATTTTTATTATGCATAGGGAAGAGCTGATTAAATATAATTTAGGAAATATGATTTATTCTTTTTCTATGTAATTTTTGCACTTTTTGCTGCTCCTGCATTGCTCTTTGCGCATGTACAATTCGTGGGCCTGAACCTAGTGGCCCCGTTTTTTTAGTCCTCGTCGATTTCTTTCATTAAAAGGTCCTCACACTGAAAAATTCGAGCCTCCCCCGCCTATACTTTTGGCTGGGTGCGAGCATGTCAGATGTCGTCGATCAACGATCACCACGTTCATGAATATGACCCTAATGCCTTTATCGATCGCACTGATGAATTTTAAAGTCTATCACAAGGGGCGACCATGCGCTTATCATAAAACAGCATGGAAACGTGTTCAACTGTCAGGAAAACATGAATGAAAGTAAACACGTGCTCAGACTAACAGCTGTTATAATTTATCACCATCACGATGTATTGTAGGGTGACGTAGACCATGGAGTCGCAGCAACGAGAGAAGTCCACACTATCAACAAATTCAGAAAATGACGGTATGCCTGGTAACAAGTCGACTGCAGCATGCTGGGGGGATGAGCGGCAAGGTATAATTAGTTGCCATGACGACAGCAACTATGACGATACTGCCATTGAAGAGGAGTATGACGATCGACCGCTAACCCAACGCAAGAGACTGTTTCACTCGTTATGCGCCTACACGGCCTATCTCAGCCTCGGGCTGATATCAGCCTCGGTCGGGCCGTCACTAATGGACTTGAAAGAACTTTTGTATACGGACACGACAACTATCATGGTCGTGTTCACATGCATTAGTGGCGGTATGCTTGGTGGGACCATTGTATCCGGATACCTCATAGAGAAGTTGAACGACATATTTTTCTTCCTCATAGCGTCTCTCTGCATGAGTGTCTCCTACATGTCTTCGGTCTGGGTACGCAACTTGGCGGTGTTCTGTGTGTTTATGGGTCTTATGGCGGTGTTCATGGCGAGTATCAACTGTAACATTCAAGTTACCGTACTTAAGTTGTGGAGCCATAGCCGGCACCAGGCTTCTATCCTTCAGGGAGCCCACTTCACGTGGTCCGTCGGCGCCACTATATCACCGTTCATAATTCAACCGTTCTTGTACTACAAAACTCACCCAAGCCCATCCAACGAATCTACGGAGAACGAAACATTTTACGGACCAATGGAGAACATGGAGGACGTGGTCCTGCTAAATACTCGAGTACAATATGGATTCCTGACAATCGGCTCCTTGACTTTGATCACAGTGGTGCTCTTCACTATGGCCTTAAAACTGGATAGCTGGAGACTTCGCAAAAGAAACCACGGACAGAAGAAAAAAAATGTTAATCAGCATCGACAGTCGAAATCTTTTAAGATCATTATGATTATTGGCATGATGGTCCTCATGTTCTTCTATGATCATTTAGAAGATTCGTCAGGAAATTTACTTTCTTCTTTCGTCGTCGAAGGTTTGCGTTGGGAGAAGTATAAAGGTGCAGTCATTACGTCTGTCTTTTGGGGGGTGTTCGGTATCGGTCGACTCGTTGGCGTCTTCCTGTCGCAGATCCTCACGCCCATTCACCTGATGTACTTGGACGCGTCCTTAGTTTGTCTTGGTTACATCATGCTCTTGTCCATGATCCATCTTCACGAGGCAGTCACGTGGGTAAGCATGGGGTTGGCAGGACTAGGGATGGGTTCCTTTGTTGCAGCCGGATTTTCGTTCTTCAACATGTATCTCCCAGTCGATGGGATTGTATCAGCTTGTATCATTGGCTCGTTTTCCGTCTCTTCCATGTCGATGACACCGATCACAGGCCTTGTGTTTGACGCTTACGGTCCGATGAGCATGGTGTACATCGTTTTCACATCGTCCGTCATTGTATTGTGTTGTTTCATCGCTGTCCAGGTATTTGCTGCTCGCTTTTCTACCAAAGAAAGACTCGACGAAGATATGTCGGCAGATGGGATCTACAAAAAAGGCTCAAGTACTGCGTCTGCAATTGTCTAGCAAGATATGAAGAATGGTGTTTCAATATAGCCAAACTGTACTTATAAGTGCATGCAGTGACAGATCGTTCAAGTCTTGGGGGATAGACTGACATATAGGGCAAATGAATGTCATACTATCGCCTTTCAGTGATATCATAAGGTATATAGTCGTTAGAGCGAGTTCAGTTATATGTTAGGGTCGATCTATGTTAGTGATATCGCAAGGGCATGTGCTGCATTTACTTGTTACTCGCTTTGGCGTAATTACAAGTTATTTTCCAATGTAATTATTGGAAAACGAACTTCAGTGCGTCCACAAAATACACGTATCTATAAGTCAGTCATGCGACGATTTGCGTAGGCCTACTGATAAATGGTTGGCGAAACTACAAATTGGCATATGTCAACGACATGGACGCCACTGTGCATGCTTGAGAGTTGTCCGTCGATGTAAAGCTTTAATTGACAACCGTGAGTGGAATCTTAAATGCTTTCACCTAACAGGAAAGTACCATCTTTGCCAAACAGCATTTTCCCTGCTCCAGAATACCGTACAGTGGAGAGAATATGACACAGTGGGTCTCAATTGGACATAGGTGCGCATACAGTGCCTTATGTATAAGTTCACAGAACAATCAATGTTTTCAGTGTGGTAGTAGCGGATCTACNCCGCAAAGGTCGCGTGGCGCGGAGCGGGGGGAGGTCGGTAGGGGGATTCCCCCTACCGTGTTAGACGATTGTTTTTGTAGCCAAATAGTGAAATTTCCATGAATCCTGGTAAGTTTCTGGCACCTAACATGTCACTGGAGTTTTTCTTAAGATAATTTAAAACCCTTCTCGATTTGGTCACATGAACTTGGCTCATAAGTTTCGTGAAACCGTATTTGTGCACATCTGGGTATGAGTCACGCCACCAGCAAAAATTTTTGTTGGAAGATCTGCTTACACACACCTTTTTTACCATACGAAAAGTTGTACACGAAAAAGTGTGGTGTGTTTACAGGGGTTTAGACAACTACCAAATATTCAAGAGCACCGACGGGGAGTAAAAACTTGAATATCAGATGATCGCAGAACAGCAGCCTCAAGTTGTTTAAGAACGAAGACCTGTACTCTTAGTCCAGAAATAAACATGTGTTCTGTCTCGTTACGAGAAAAACTAGCGAACGATGGTGCTCTCAGCTCATAGTCTATTAAATAATTAAGTATCACTTTATTAAGCTGAATCACGTTGACATCAATTGAAAAACGTCAAATGTATCATGAAACAAATCATCTAAAAACAGTTTCACGAAACCAAAAAATTATGTACACCGTGGTGAAAAGATATACAGGACCAGTTCGCAGAGGGACCAGATGTACACTGAGAGTACACAAAAAGGCTGGCCTGGTCCGTCACGAGACCAAAAGTACACCTGTGCTTATTATCCCTATAAAAATAGTCAACCTGTCGCGGGACAAATTAGTACTGGCTGAGATAAATAGTTTTACAAAGTACACTTTGGTAAAAAACATCACAAGACTAGTTTGCCGAGGGACCAGAGATACACTGAAACTCAATATCTACACAAATCAAGCTGGCCTGGTCCGTCGCGAGACCTATAGTGTACTATGCAAAAAAATTGAATTGAAAACTTCTCTCTAGACACTTTTTAATCCCCAGTGGTTGCTCATACGTGTATTTTACACATCTGGTCGTCAACTGCTGCGAGAGGTTGTTTAAGAAGGGTTTTCGCACCGTTCTGTGGTACCCACTGGAAGAAACAAGTATTGAGTATAAATTTAAATACGCACCTCGTGAAATAGATTTTGGATATGAAGCAGATAGACCCAAGTAGAAATACAAACCAGAATCAATTTCTATATACTCGAACACCCTGTGCTGTACTGAGTAAATCTGGCGTGTCCAAAAATAATTTCTATTTCGTTTTCATTGTACTCAAGCATAAAAAACGATATTATATACAAACTATGTAGAATTATAACTTATTACCTGGGTGTTTCTCCAGCAATTCACAATGCAAAAAAATTTTTCAGAGTGAACCCCCCTCAATTTTTTCCAAGTTGGTTTACTTAGGCTTTACACACGCTGGCGGTGCCCTTTTTGTTTTACTGGAGACGTTTTTTTTATTTTTGGGTCCTGCCCCCCCCGTAGATCCGCCACTGTGTGGCGTTCAAAACATCGATCAGTTCGCGACCCTCTTGACCACACACCTTCACGTAGGTTTCAAATGAGTTATAAGAACCGTTATTTTCCTAGAAAGATCAGGGAAGCCATACAGATTAAGCGGCACAACCCCTCTCGGGGCAGGGAGTTCTGGAGTTACCATCTAAAACAGGCTTATCGCTAGTCAAGCGCCACCTGGCGGAAACTCAAACAACGATCGTCATTCTGAGGAATACCTGTAATACCTGTCACGGACAGGATCATTGGGGATATGCTGGTGCATTAATCCCCTCCCCAGACCATCCCCGTGACAGCAGAAGGCGCAGAACTCCAAGGCTGACGTTGCCTCAGTGTCAGCGTCTGATTTGACAACACTCGGGCACGGCTTTTCTTGTGACTTTTAGCAGCGCGTGGCCATAAATAATACCGACTTCGAGCAGTCGGCTGCCATCATTGAATTCAGCCAGTTGGGACGAAATATGCTCGACGAAGTCCGACCGTGATTGACGAAAGTCTTAATGGCGAGATTATTAACCTTGCTTGTGGTCATATAACCCTTTGGGAATATGTTGCTGCCACGCTGATGAGCATTTTTGGACAAAAACTTCTGCATTTGTACAGCACACTACAAAAACAGCTCGCTTGAACAATCCATCGAAGCTATGATCTCCACGACCGAGTAGAGTTTTATACTAGGCTCCATCCCCGAAATTAGGCAATAAAAATTGCATGGTGACACGTCGTAGAGTTATGAGCCAACGAGAGACGGCGTTGGAATTGGATTGGTAATGCCCTTTCGATGAGCCCAGCTGGCAGGTATTATCGATATTGTAGGCCTACACCGTACGTAGATGGTTGTGCTTCTATAAAAGGTTCCGTTGACGTGAAAACCTCGCAAAAACGACTTACATCCAATTACAACCAAAATGACGTGATCACCCTAGCTTCCTTCGCGAGATTTTTTTTGCGACTACTGGACTCGACCCTGTAGAAACTGGTGCAATGGCCTAACGATGACGATTCGTGTGCAACTTTACAAACTTCCGACAGATTAGGCTTCGAAGGTTCGGTGCACAAACTGTCACAATTTGTGGCTTTCGGAAAGTGTGTGCAGATGCGTCACTTTGTGTTCTAATCACAATCTGAACTCTCATCAGAAATCGCCACTTTTGTACCACACGCATATCTCTCTCTCCCAGTGGCATTCGTTTAATTCACTCCATGATGGTAAAACAATGATTGTAAAACTAAATTATCTACATTAAACATAATTTAGCCATTTTATTCAAGGGGGTAGGTTTGTTAATCCACACATATGCGTTAGCTTCTGACGATCTATGCCACAAACAGTAATGACGATAAACTTGTGTGTGAAATAGAGAGCAATTTCTGCGAGTTAATTGCATGTATTTAATGGTCTTTGTCATTTACAAGAAAAACAATAAATGTACAATATTATACACCAAGGTCAAATCGTTGACCCCAATTGGCATATGTCACGTGAGTTTTTTGACTGACACGTTTCACTAATTAGATTCCAAAAGAAGCGTTACTCTTTTGCGTGCCATAATATCTGTGTACTCCAATTTGCAAGGCACATAACAAGATAAGATCAACACAAACACGTGACACTTGCTCATCTAAGGCGCGTGAGTTGACCTTTTTACATTAACAACAAAACACCAACAGTTGTTTCAAGCGTTAACCTCTTTAAATCTCATTAGCACCTACGTACAAAAGATCTCCTTGGTTTCGTGATTGTACAAATTTAGCATTGACTTTCGAAATCAAACAGATATAAGAATACTGCACAATTATCAATCGTGACGAGTTTGGAATCCAGTGGCACGGTGTTCACAAACTGCTCTTAACGTGTCTTTATTGTTCCGACTGTTCACAATACCCCACCAAAGCATAACCCGACCAGCCCACGTTCAAAGCCATGATTTCATGACGTTGAATTGATCGAAAGCAGAAAATGCACACGCGTACTACCTCAGTCAGCACAGTCAACGGGAGTACTAACCGCAACTATGTCACAGTTCGAAAAAAACAAAAAAAAAAACAAAAACAGCCGAACCTGGTTACATTAGAAGATAAGTGATATAACGTTCACATTTCAAAGTGTTTATGTATGCGACTCTACCCTATAGTTACAACGAACTATCGTTATAACGTAGTTTCCCCGACATTCTCATACATCGAAGCTCGACTGTACTCGTCACAAATTTGGGGATTAGTTGCCAATGTTTCATAATTTGTGGCCTTTGTACGCCAG
The DNA here is from genome assembly GCA_002633005.1 of Phoronis australis. NCBI lineage: Eukaryota > Metazoa > Phoronida > Phoronidae > Phoronis > Phoronis australis. Next base: position 389,313 of record NMRA01000301.1, on the reverse strand, counting down.
AAATCTGCCTTTGAATTGGATAACTTCGTTACTTCGTAATTTACTAATTTCAGCGGTTAGAATTCCTCCAATTTTCAGGGTACCTTAAGTCAAAAGCCTTTTTATTACATTTCAAAATTAAGTAAACTTGATTGAAGGTTAACAGTCAGAAACAATAAACAAATTCATGATATGCTATAAAAACAAGTTTTCTACAAAGTCTATGAATAATCGATTTCGGTGAAACTATTGTCCATAAATTAGATTCGGCTAGTCTACTTAATTAGCTCACATACGAGTACCCTCAATTCTCGTACCGTATTGGCACAATACGAGACTACATCAGGGTAGTTGTCTCCCGGCGAGAAACATCCAGCCAAAATATCGTGTTTTCATTTAAAAAACACGGCAATATCTCGCGCAATCTCACGTAGTCTTGTTTTTAGCGAGGTTCTAAGCGATACTTTACCCTACCGAGGTCCACTTAAACCTGCCACAAACCAGAGCCGTACATCTGCTCACAAGCTCCTAATATTGTATGCGCATGCATAGGCACATATGCCTAACGTAAAACCGCGCCTATTTAAGGAATAAGGAGGAGTAAAGGCATGTATCTGAAGCACTAAGCAAAATCTTAGAGCAGAATTTCAAAAATAACATGCGAGTGATACTCGACTTCGAGGATACAAACCGATGAAAGTTGACGTTTTTTTTTCAATCATTTAAGCGAAAAGTACTGTAAATGTTAACTGGCACACTTCAAACGCTCAGATTTGCACACGCCCTCCAACAACTAAAAGAGCTGTCCAAGAGCATGAATTTGATAACACGCAAATTTTCGTAAATCAGGACCAGCTTCTCTTTAGATAGTGTTTACGGGTGCTCCACAGCTGATCGACTGGTGAGGTTGTTTTTTTTTTTTGGTGTTTTTGATATGAAAACGGTGATTTTAAGCATGTTAAGGACTAAGTTTACATTGAACTTAGGGCTCAGTTTTTGTCATGAAATAAGAAAATGTCATTAGTCAAAGAGGAGCTCATAAGAAACATAAAATAACATGGAAAGATTACACAGGTGTGTAAAGAACTACGCAGATACAAAAAAGATTTAGACAACTTAAGTCCGTATTTGAAACTGTCCCATGGAACCAGCGACACTGTCTTTGCATCACTCCAGATTCCATGATAATGTTTTATAACAGAGGGCACAATTCAGCCTCAAATTTACTGTGGCACTGCAACTAACCATAAGTCCATGTAACCAATAAGCAATGACTATCACTTGCTGGTAAAAATGTAGTGACTATGGCGTCTCATTTGCAACTAATGCACTGCATTAAAAACATGAAACACCTCCAGTGACAATTTCAAAGTATTCATTTTAAAAACAGGTCCTTATATATTTCGATATGCAATATAGCAGTAGTTCAGGTTATGTAAAAAAAACAAAGGAGAAGTTGGATATAAACATAACCAGGAACAAATGAATAACAAGAACAATTACAGAAATACCATAGTGTTATCATAACATAGTTAACTATAAATTTTACAACAGTATTACATAGATACTAAATAACTGGAAGAAAATGAATTTGTTCCACATAAATACTGACAAAATAGAAGTTTAGGCATAAATATTGACTCATAGAGACAAGTGCAAACTTTGTTGAACCATTGCACCAGTGGTTAACGTTTTAGCAGAGTATTGCCAAAAATATCTAAGCAATACCTCTCAACTGAACAGAGACATCAAGACATTGTTAACATCAAGTGATTCAGACATGATCATAAAATCCCACCTTAGAATTAATCAGAGCAATTATAAAATTGGTAATAAAGGTTTCCAAGAAGACCTCTCTAAAACAAACACTTCCTCTCATACAATCTTGGTTTTCCATACACATATCCAGAGGTCTGCAACCATCCTATGATCGCTTTTCAAATACTTCCTAAAAGTATGTCATAACTGCAATAGAATTGCCCCTGTCCCTTAAGAGACTGAGTCCAGGAGAAAGGCCAATATCAAGGGCATTTGGAGTTCCCACTGGCTTCATTTCTTATGGTGGGTGTAGAAGGGCAGTTAGTTTTTCTTCATAGACAGCCAAGCTTAACTGTATAGAGATACCTCCAGAGAAAAAACACTTGCGGTCCTATTATGGCCAGAGTATATTTGAACCTAGACAAAATAGACACAGTTTGATGAATATCGAGAAGTTTCGCTACACATACTTGCAGTGACAACTGGAAAGCACCAGAGTCTGTCTCGCTCCTCATCTGTCTACAGCAGTTCACTATGGACAGGACCAATTAAATTATTTTACAATTTGCTATATTTTCCTTTTTATAACATTCTATTCAATAACATAACTCTAATCATCAACTTTGTCCCACAGTGAATACTGGAGCAGTAGCACCATATAATAGATACAGATTGTAGAAGAATATTGACAATATCTCCCCTCAACAGATCTAGGGAACAACTGTTTTGGCTGACTTTCCAATAATTTAGTTATTAGATGTCTGGTATTCACCTCACCCAAATTTCATTGAAATTTGTCAACAATCTTGAATACAACTAGCCAATCACTGAAGCAGTGAGAATGCATTGCAAGAAAATACACAGTAACCCAATAAGTATGCATTGCAAGAAAATACACAGTAACCCAATAAGTACACAAATATCAGAGAAAGTTTGGAAATGCCACAACAGGAAGCACAAGCAAACTAAAAAATTCTTTCAACAATCAAAAGAACACTGATGTTGCATGTACCTGTTGAGTTGAGGACACCCTGAAGGTATGTTAACTGTCTAATTTGCATTCCATTAAGCCAACAAAAAGATTACATTGCTAATCTGAATATTGTCCACATGTGTCGACCTGTAGAAAACAATGAATGAACCCTTTTCAACAAAACTTAAGACAGATTTTCTCCAACAAAACCAGATGTGGTACAGTAGTAGCCCTTCAATGTGGTACACAACAACAGTTGGAATTTAAGTTTTGTTCTCTACAAAAATAAATTGATAACAATATAATTTTACTTATTACTATTACTAGCCAGTTTGCTCTATGTGACCTGCCATAACATGCATCAATGAAACTAGCTTTGGAACAACTAAAATCAGGACAATATCGGCAATTACTTCAATCGCAAACATTCAGTGCTCACTATAACAAGTTAAAGTAACGAAAGTTAAACACTGATAAAATAATAAAACAATATTGCAGTGTGCGACAGAAATTGTTGCAAATCACCTGAACATGAGAATGAATGTTAAATGGACTTCATGACATTGTTTGTAAATATTGATGTCATCTCAATAGCTAACCACAAAATTGCTAACGAGCTAGTCTTCACGTTCATGTCAATTAGCAAAAACTCACCACTTACAGAACAATACAACTTGACAATGTGAAGTTTACTTTTCCAACAGTGAGTGCAGATCTTGAACGTAGTGTTCTAAATCTTCAAACATGTCGTCTGCCCTCTCCATTGTAGGAGAGATTGCTTTTATGCTATTTGCCGTCGGTAGAAGTTTCGACAAAACCTCACGGAAGTGAAACTTTGCGTGCGGTGCCAGCTCTTCTATGTAGCCCTGGCCCAAATTATGAAAACTCTGCACGTGTTCTGCCAATGCCATGTAATTTGGAATTGTGCCTACTGATTTAGCCGTGGCAATTTCCTGAAAAAGAGAGTCCAAACAGTCCACCAACACAGTCTTTGTTACTGGCTCTTCCTGGCCATCACCACTAGAATTATTGTTATCACCATCACTAGGGGGCAGCACTGACGACCTCTCTGGCACAGACTTTAACTTGACCGATCCCAGTTGAGCAGGTTTGACAGGAATTGGAGGAGGAGCTTGTCGGCCGTTCTCCTCGGGGACAAGCTTCAGTTTATCGTCAGTAGAGGGCAGCGGGGGCCGAGGAGGTTTACTTGGCTTACTCCCAGAGTTCAGCCTTATTCTTGGCTCTGATTGGTCCGAGCTCGTTCGCTCACTCAAACTCAGAGGCATCAAACCTACACCACTACAGTCCTCTGTAATGTTACCACCTCTAGCCTCATCAATAATATCACATTCAACTCCGTCAGAGTTAGGCCGAACTGGTTTCGGTTTTAACAGCGGTTTGTTTGACAAGATAGGTTTGTTATCTGAGTCTAATAGAGGGCTTGAAGCCCGGTGCGCTGAAAGTCGCGTTGCGTGTGGACTTCCAGAACGCATCACAGGGCTAGACGTACGCCGATCGTGGGCGGGGCTACGTGCCCCACTCCGCTCACGTGAGCTTGATCTTAAGTCCTGTTTTTGTACAGGACTCGTCCTTCGAATAACACGGCTGGGACTAGAATGTTTATGATTAAATTCACTACTTGCTCCCTCTCTCTCCTGGCTCAAGAATGAAGACTCCCTTCTAGGCGCAGGCACGGGTTTCGGTGCTTTACCGACACCCGGCAACTCATGACCGGAACGTTCAGATGCTGAACGCGTTGCCATAGCCGTGGTATCTGATTTCTGTCTTTGGTATATTGTCCATGGTGGCTTACTTGGCGGAGCGTGTGTAGAGTTTGAACGCGGTATGTTACAGTCTTGCTCACTGGGCAGTCTGAAAGACGATGGTCGCACGTTGTGCTCCTCCATCTCTGGCGACAACTGATCTACAGTCAGCTGAGCGCCACCTCTGGGACTCTCCACAGATCCACCGACAGCATCACTGGATTTCAGCGGGGAAGTCACCACCTGCGACGACTCGAGCGAGGCAAGATACGATCCTATTTGAGCACTTTTGGGGATTGTACCGTACCTGTCTATCAACTTCTCAATGTTGTTCACTTCCAATGTATTTTGTGAGAACTTCCCATTTTTAGCCTTGTTTGCTAAACCTGTCTCCAAGTCCACAGCTTTACCCATGACAGGTACAGATCCCCGAGACCGCATCAACATTGCTTGACTGGGTAATGGAAGTGCTGTTTTGGGATAATGTCCTCCGCCAGAGTTGGTCCGTGACTTGGGTTTGGCTAGTCCGTCGCCGAAACCTGTGATGCCCGATGGTGTCTTATACCTGCTAATCTGACTGGAGAGATCAGAGTCCCCGCTCATTTTGCGGTTGTTGAGAAACTCAAACTGCTTGTCAATCGCTGCCTCCATACCACCTGAATTCTCCTCCGAATAGTTGTCTCCCCTATCACTCCCTGGCGATTCCAGTGACTGAGCCACAGGGGAACGACGAGCCAAATTCCTGAATGATGTTGTTCGCTGCGGAGGCGTCGGAGCCTTTTTCTTTGCCATAGATTTCTTGTGGAGTATTTCTGAAGCAAGCTGTAGAGTGGCCTTAGTATTGTCTTCGTCATCTTCATGGATCATAGGTGGCGGTAGTGGTGGTGGGGTTACCACTAAAATTAGAAACACAGGACTAAGATCTTGTGAAGAAGCAGCCAGATGAATTCAATACACTGTTGGCCAGCATGAAGAAGCAAAACAAATAAAATCATGCATCAAAAATCTTGAAAACGTGAAGAGAATTCTTAAATTAAAAAATTTAACTTAAAGCTCAACAAGTACCTCACAGCAATGGCCGCAAATATGATCACAAACACCTAACTCTAATAAAACTGCATGAAAAAGAAATTGTTTCAAATATTGTGCACTTCTCCAAATCAACACCCACAACAGCTTAGGAAACTCCAAAATCAGCAGTTGCCGGTTCATCCCAGCAGGTGCATTTAATAGGACGTGCGCAGGCCCATTGCACTGATCACCTGGAACCATTTTAATGTTTTTTAATACATAGTTAAAACCGAGCTGAGGTGCTAGAGACCTGACTCAAGGGCATAGCATTGTGCCCCAATGGTACTCAAACACACAACCTTGAACAAAGGAAGCAGACACTCATCTCACTGACTTGCATACAGGAGTAGACTCAAATAAAACGTAGGACAAAAGACTACAGGTTCAACCGAATAAGGTAGGGTGGCGCTGAAACTCGGTGAACGTTCTTCATTCAAAGGTGCAAACCTTTTAGGATCTACAGTGAATGCCAAAAGTATTAAAAAAAAAAACATTAGCCCAAGTTGTCTGTCATAAGACGGGTAGAAGGCAAATTGACTGCCAAAAGTAGCCTTCCTTTACGGATAAGAATGAACTAAAGGGAAATGAACAGAATATTTAGTAAGGTGGCCAAGCACTTGTGTAATTGTAATTTTGTCAACACAATAATTATTACCAGCCATTTTTGCTGTTGATCCATCATGAAGGGAATTGGTATTGTGTACCATTTGTGGCAACAGAGGTGCTTTCACAAAGATAAGGGCGCATTTATAAAGACTGGGGTACTTTCACAAAGACAGGGGCACTTTTATAAAGACTGCGGTACTTTCACAAAGACAAGGGCATTTTCAAAATGGGCCATTTCACACTAACTTAACTCCGGTATGAGTGGAACGACAACGCAAACTGTGAAGCTAATTGAATCGTTCATACCAGCTTCTGTAGTTGACATCATTGAAGTAAATGGTAGGTGATCATTCCTTTGAAGTAATCGCAAGGTATCACTGATGCATCCCGTGCACGCTAAGATTTTTTCAATGTGGCACTTTGGTAACATTTACATGTGCCAATTGACATAAAACTCATTTTTTAAATCGATTGGTGATTATTCAAGCAAAATATAAGCAACTATTAGCAGCGACACTGCTCGTTTAGTTGTTGACGATAACAGTGGCCACTGGTGATAACTTCGATGAGACCGAAGTTGACCATTAATACCGCACCACAGCATCGACGCTCCACTATTAAATCCATCTATTTACTGCGAAGTTCATTGACGCCATTAACTTTGATCCAGGACCAAAGGTAACCGTACATAATGACGACAACTGGCCAAACCATTGACGCATGGATATTAGTATGAAAGGGCCTAAAGACAGGGGCACTTTCACAAAAAGGGGCACCTTCACAAAGACAAGAGCACCTTCAAAGACAGGGGCACATTCATAAGGACAAGGACAGTTTTTCAAAGATGGACACCTTCAAACAGACAGGAACACTTTCACAGTCAGGGGCATTTTCACAAGGACAAGGACAGTTTCACGAAGCCAGGGGCACTTGCAAGGAAGAATTGAAATTGGGGGTGGGTGATAAGCTGAACAATGGCGTTGAAAAGTGAAAATTTGGAAATTTAAGAGTTCGAGCGCTTACCCAGACAAGAACGGTAATACTGTGGCCATGGCAAACATTCTACAAACATTCCTGTGAAAATTTTCACCAATACTGATACACTGTGAATAAATTTCAAAAAATGAATGAAACAGCGTTAAATCAAGCACCCCTGCACAATAATTTGTCTGAAAATATATCCAACTATATTTGACATCAGCCATGCAAATCATTGTTCCACCTCACCACTATACAGTGAACACAGGTACTGCAACATCCCCAAATGAATAATATTGCAAGAATGTCAACAGAAAACGCTTGAAGTCAACTAAACTTGCCTCGAGTTCTTGTTTCATATGATTCTGCTCTCAAGCAATAGGGGGAGTTGTACGAAGTCTTGATAACTACTGGGTAAAAAAGTATCGTATTACCAGGAATATGAGGGCATGGTCTTGTAGCAGAGTACGGCATTACTTGAATGTAATGCTGGGTATGGGTTATTTGCAATCAATGTGAGAACACCCTGAACAGCACTATGCAGCTTAGCTAAATGTATGAAGACTATCGTCAAAATACAGCAAGGTACCACTGTGTGTTGAGCTCCGTTAGACCCTGAAATTTCACACAGCCCGGGTAGTTCTGCTCATCACTTCGTTGTGAAACTTATATCAACATTTAGAGCTAATGACCGGTGGGCGTGCATGCAAAATCTGGGAGTCAACCAACACTCACCTTGTCCGTTACAGTCGTTTAAGTGACAAATTAACGGTCTATTAAATATCATTTTCTTGCATAATTCTCCACATTTTGAAACAAAGAAAGTCTGTCGTCGTTTTGAAAACAATACCCTCGTGACATGTGCACGCGCATTTTCCTAAACTGTTGCGACATCTCTCGGGAGATGATGACAGCTTTACAGCAGCACAATTTTTTTCTGAAATTTGGTTTGCTGGTATTATTTAATACTAAAAACTTGTCACAAAATGAAACCAGTTCTGATAATTTGTTGTGACATGTTCGCAATCTCGTGGAAGAGAACAATTGGTTGAAGAATAGAGGAAAAAAACTGGCCAAAACGTGGCACAGTACTTCATGTTGCCGAAAGCCGACGCAAAAGATCGCACCAGCAGAATAACCCTGTAACGTCAATTTTTCCAACACCGGTAAATGATTCAATTTACTCAAGGAAGAGTGTAGTTTTTAACGACCCTAATTTTGTGCCCGATTTTATTTGATCATTTTTTTACCTAAATCGGTGCAAACTTGTATCTAGTATACAGCTTTGCACTAAGGTTGCGTTGTACAGCACCTAGACAGAGAGGGCAAGCAATATTTTAATATCTTTAGACACTTCTTAACATTTCGGTCATGAAAGACTGACAAAAAAGGAGACTGGCACAGGCCTTATATCTGAAAAAAAGTACTTGAATGTCATGGTACTGTATTCTAGGTCATTTGCATTTTCAAGTGTTCTCAAAAAGCTCAATATTTGGCCAATTAAGCCATGGCCTTATATTGCTGGTACTACAGTAAGCATAATAAAAAGAACTCGATTAAATAAAATAGTTAAGACTTCCATGTGCACCACAATCCTTGGTGCGGAGGCAGACAGTGAGTTGGGGAAACAGAGATGGGAGGGGTGAAACAGTGTGGCAAAGGGAACGACCTAGGGACCAAGAACAAGATTCAACCTGATGGTAACTGCACATGTAAAGAAGCAGAGTGGTGAGGCAGTGATGTACTGTAACCATGTTTATGACTTACTATAGTTGGATGCAATGTCAGCTGCGTTCCAAAAACACGCAGGGAAACTATTTTCAAATAGAACAGGACAGCAGTGTTTGCTAACTAACTAGCTTGACAGGGGGCCTGAAGCTAACTAGCTAGACAGGGGGCCTGAAGCTAAACAGCTTGACAGAGGGCCTGAAGCTAACTAACGCTTGGTGAGCTGATAATAAGCAAGAGCAATGGGCCAACAACTGGTAACCCCAATTACCAAAATTATGCAAGGGGACAGCTACTGACCTACCTCTGTTAATAAGGTGGCACTCAATCGTTTTTTGAGCCATGGTTCAGTTTACCTCCCCCAATTTCATTAAAAATTGGTGCCTGTCGAGCTGGCTGGGCATTTCAAGTTGTGTGCTGCATTGGAAGGCTACCAATAGCATTTCCTCCATTTTTGAATCTGTTATAGAGTAAAATATTGCCACCCACTTATAGCTCAGCCGTGGCTTTTCTTAAACCTTTACTGCTTGCAAGTGGGACGATGAAATTTAGCAAGAAATTCAGGTGCCCTTCAGACTCTTTGGATTTGTGAAAAATCTGGCTGATCGACACCTACTTTTCACCTGATTTCTGGAATCTGGAGGGATTTAGCAGTTGAACCACTATGTAGTAGTTGAATTTCTGTCTACCAAATCTGAGTTGGGATCAATCGGAAGTCACTTTAAAATTTGTGTTCTCATTACTCTGGAGAACACCATAATCAAAAGTTCCCTGTTACGTAACCACGATATTGTTGAGGGAGACAACTTATGACCAACCTCAATCACCAAGACAATGTATGGATAGAAAACTACTGGCCAACTTCTGTTACAAAGGTCAACGTAATGACTCCAAAAACAACACTTTTGCTGTTGACAGTGGCCAAGAGCCGACGGCTCCACTAAGCAAAATAATGCTTCGGACCCTTTGGGCAGGGCACCTCTACTAAGAAAAAATTGACATAAGCAAAACAGGTGCCTCCCAAAAATCTAAGGATGTTTACACAATAAGTTTGATTTTGCAACCTGCAAAAGAAAGTTTCATTCACAGTACTCTTGCTTTTGATGTGCATTGACATCACAGTTAAATACAACTATTCTTTCAAATCAGAAACTCTCGTCTGATGACCTAGACAAATAAAGGGACATTATACGCAAGACAAAAATGATTTTCTGATATCAGCACCAGCATGGAATCTAGCTTGCAATCCCTGCTAAATGCTTTTCTTGTTGAAAAAATCTCACTCGATAAATGCCTAAAGTATTTTAAGCATATTCAACTGGTTAAGTCAACGACCTTGATTTCAGTGAATGTCCGACAGCCAATGTTGAGAATTGGCCATTTCTAAAACGCGAAGTATCACGGATTTTGTTGTTTTACAACTCCGCTCAAAGCTGACTTCACGAGGTTTATCCCATCTAACAATAACCACAAAACATCTTCCAGCTGTGAAACCAACAATGTCCCTTTAAACTTCAAAGAGCACATGCTTTTCACAAGATTCAGTGCTTGGCCAGAGCCATTGTTTCAAACGTTCAAACTAAAAGGCAAACTTCTACTAAACGAGACAGAAGCACAACAACACAGTCAATAACATGTGCACGTGTCTACAAACTTCTATCGACTTCTATAGCTAGTATTCTCTAAATTTAGCCAACACGCACATCCCTTACAAAATAGAAGCAGTTAAAAGCCAACAAAAGACAGCCAAGAATGTAAATCACAAGATGCTTGCAGTAGAACAAAACATCACAAGTCTGTTATATTACACACCTTGCGTCTAAAAGATTTTCGTATTCAAACAGAAACTCTAACACATGCTTGGACAGCTATACGACTAACGTTTGCGCACAAATGGTATTGACGAAAACATGGAAAAATAAAATAGTAAGTCATAAATATAGTTGCAGAACATGCAAACTAAATATAAATGGCCAATCAGCGGCAAGCGTTCGTGACGCTTTTCCTGCGTGAAAAAGCTCTGAGTGCACATTTGGGATTTACATGACAAAATGGCAGCCACCTGTGACCGAACTCCCTGAATTTAGAAGGTAAAAGTATGTTGTTGGCCAATCAAATTTCCCATGATCAAGCTGATACAACAAATGATTGAGTCTTCTTTTGCATTAAGGAGAAGGTATAAGACAATGCACTATTTTGAAAATTCAAACTTGATTTTGAAAACAACTGCAGTGATGTATTTTGTGCAGAGAGTTCGGTTAAACATGATGACCGCATTGCGACTAGAAGTGATCGTTACCATGGATATATGGGTTATTGTAACACATCGTTCTTGGGACCTGCAAACAGTGAGACAAGGGATGAGAAATTAGAGGGGGAGGAGATGTAGTGAGCTTGAAAGGTATCGTGTGCATGAAGATGGGAAAGCAAGTGAAATATTTTAACAACTCAGTGATGAACCAGCAATGTGTGAAAAAACATTTTTCAAAATACATGCAACAATAAAAAGGACTAAAAATAACTTTGAAAAGTTACCTAGTACAATGGTAGAATTCAAAGGACTACACATTTGGACGAGTGAAAAATGAAGATCAAAATCATCAAACCTAGCGAAAGGAACAGAGCAATGAAAACACAAAAATGTGTCATGAAGATGATTTAGGATTTGTTTGTTAAACCTTAGTCACACATTCACTCTGGACACTTGGCTGCTTGTAAAAACCTATATGGCAAAGTCCATTGACTATATTCTTATTTCTATCAAAAACAGGTTTATGACAAAATAAGGATCACCATTAATGTTTTCTCAGTACCAAATGGGGTTCTCTTACTTTAACGATTGACAACATCTCCACGAAACGTTGACAAATTTTAATCATACAGCCACAAACCAGAGAGAACAGTCACATAGTTAAGACTGACAGGCACGCTAATTAGCACAAACTTCTTTAAGCCATAAATCACTAATTAGTTGGCTAATTGCAAAAAACTGATTTGTGTAAACCTTGTAGTGTCTAATGACTTCAACAAGTTTGAAGAGAATATGGGAGACAGTGACATGAATTTTTTTGAAAATCTGAAATAGAATTACCCTTCACAAAACACAAACAGAATTACCCTTAACACAACACAAATAGAATTACCCTTAACACAACACAAAGCTATTTCAGATATTGCTCATTTTCCCTCGCAGCAAACTTTAAATATGTTCAGAACGAAAATTCTTGAAAGCACAACCTGTCAAAGTGAATATGCTCTTTGAATGTAGTGTAACATGAAGTGGTTTGCAGGAAGTGGTCTGTTACGTGTTAAAACCTTAAAGCAACAAACTACATGTACACACCAAGAGCTAATGACCTTAACAATTTTTGTTGCAACCAATCATATCTAGCGTTTCATCTAATTACTCCTTGTGGCAACCAATCACAACTAGCGCTTCATTTGGTTTCATGGAAATGCGTGGCAGCTACTTCTTATAGCAGTCACTCAGATTAAGTAGTTTAAGTGGCTATGAGCAGAGCAACACTCACTGTTTTAACAAGTACCCACAATGCCACCACACTTCAACCTTCACTGCTAAAGCAGCTAGAAACCTGCATTCCATACAAGAAGTGAGCTTTAGATGATTTAGACATCTTACCATTATGAAACTGATCTCGACTTGTACCGTACTGCGACGAGAAGTGATCACTGGGATTGCAAAAAGCCGGCAAACTGTTCAAACTGTTATTCATTGAGACCTTGCTGGCCACTGAAAATGACATGCCGCTGTGACAAGCCAACTAGTGAAGCCTAATCTCAATCACAAATTATCTGACCGTTCCTTCGAGGCCAAACAGTGAGCTCAATTTAAGGTCAATTTCATAATGGTAAGTGGTCTAAATCATCAGTTAGTCTTTCGTGACAGAGGTTGATTTACTGGCACTCTAACCATGCAGATCACAATGGCGAATGATTTAAAGAGGTTTTGATGGTCAGTAATTACAGTGAAAAGGGCAAGGGTCCACTTATATGATTACAGGTGTTGCATTATACCAACATGTAGGGGTTGTTTTTGATCAAAAACATATTTGTAAGGACAATAAACTTCCTTCCACACAACCACAATCTTCCAAACACATGGTTGCCAACACAACTTTGCATTGTTATAACACCCAATTCACCAAACCAATTTTGTACCTGAATTAAAGTCACTTACATGCTTCAGTCTTCATACCTATTCCTTGCAACAAAGCTACAATATTTAGTTCTAAAAAGGCCACTGCATACCACAGCATCACTTAGTGAGAGAACAAAGGATTAATGGTAATTGGACATTACCTCTCTGCTGATTGGTTGTTGATCTGGTTTTTGCTGGAAGCCCAGGCACGCCATTTTCGCATGGGTCACTCCGGCGCTTGAGCTCTTTGGCAACTTCTGAGCATGGGAGACAAGTTGAGATTTAAAATAGTGAGGAAAAACCTTATGCCATAAGCATACAGAAAACCAGGCATTTGTTAATTTCACATGTGGTTCAGATGAGAACTGACATTTACCACACACACAGAATTTACATTTGTCAAAGGCATGACAAAAAATTGTTATGGCCAAAACTGTCAGTGGCTATCAAATATCAGCACATATTAATTTCAACAAGCCCAATTCCCCAGCTTCTATCAGAGAACGTCCTTTGTAATCGCAGCTTTTATTAGAAGTTTTATGGCAAGTGATAGGCCAGAAAAACAGACAGTAGAGACTATCAGGAGCCAACAGTGTCTGGTCAAATTTGACTTCTGATGGTTATATTTGACTTCTTTATGATGGTTATATTTGACTTCTAATGGTCATGGTTTACTTCTGATGGCCCAATTACACACTGGTAAATTTTGTGTGGAAAACTTATCACACAAAGTCACTCAGCATAGCTAGCATGTACAACCAACAGGTGTCTCTCATGACCAGTCACCGTTGTCTTGCAATGTACCCTACTGTCCATGTGCAAACTGGCACTGTGAGTAAAAACAAACAAGACTGCTCAGACAGACAATTACCAAGCATTTTGTCACAACCCAGAAAAGCATTTTTCAATACTGTGTATTTTGACATTCACCCAAGAGCAAATATCTGGAAGCAGCTGCTTGCTATGTGTTTGTCTGACATTCAATCACAAATAATGCTACTATGTTACGGCTACCATCTTGTGTCAACTACAAACTCAAGTTAAAATCATCCTCTGTCAAGTGGTCAAATCGGTGATATCAGTGATTATGAACAGCTTTTAGTATTTTCAATGTCGGTGATCAGTCATACTGTGATTGAGAAGTCACTCCACATGACTCCCACGCATGCTCAAAAACAACAGACCAATTGTACTACTTAAAAATGTCAGAAACGTTTGCTTCTATACAACAAATGAAATCCCTTGGTTCGAAACCAAACAGAAAATAACATATGATATGTAAGGATCCAGCAATGAAACTAGCTGTGAGTGTCAGTACCAGACAAAAAATTCTATGTTGCAGGGCTTGGAAAGACCAATGACAAAAAGAGGAAAAAGTTCCAGGTGATGTATTGTTCCACAAAGACATTTTTTTGTTGAAAAATGTAACTGACATAAACGTTTTTGCAAGAATAAGATGCAAATAACGATAAAAAGAAATAAAAAAGATGAAACATGACACCAAATAAGAGGAAATCAAAATGAAAACAGGGAAATCTTCTTAAAAGAGAAAAATTCCAAACCCTGTTGTTGCGAGTTGCACTGTTTATGGCGACGACAATCTTATCTAAGATCAACAGGCACTGTTTTGTGTTTGAGAAATGTGAAGTTGATGAGAATGATAGACGTTTAATTAACTTTACACAAGATTAGGAGAAATCTGAGGAGAAAACACCCGTAAAATTGCTCAGTAATTTCTATTCTTATCTAAAATCTTGTAACTAATGATGATATCTGGCACAGTACAGTGACGTTACACTACCTTCAGTGACGCTGGAATCTGAGAACATATTCTCCAGTTCTTCCAAAATGTCGCTAAAAGACGGCCGGTCTTTGGGTTCCCACTGCCAACCTGAAACAGCAGTTTTCATGATCCAAATTACAGTAAAGCCAAGCTCAATAGTCTGTCAACTTATATGACATTTTTCTCCATGTTTGAATTTCCTTTATTGCTTACTAACCATCTTTAGGTTACCTTAAAAACCAGGCTAGTCAAAAATCTTGAAACACCTCATTGGACCCGTCACCTTTAGCAACACTGCAGTCTTTTGGCAACCAAGTTTAAAAAAGCTTTCTGGTCAGTAATATAATTCAAGATGACTGTCTCAAGCATGCTAGGTAACCAAACAATCTCCGTTTTCTTACCCATTGGCAATGAAAACAAACATACCTTACGACCCGTTCATGTTGGACAGCACAACTCATGTACAACATTACCAGCATCAAGCTGAATGTGTAACCTTGAATAGGCTGCCAGTAAAGATAATAAAAGATGCTTGAATTTATAAAGTGGTACAAACCGACATTAAGCCGACAGAATAGCATTCTGGGGTTGGAGTTGTAACTAGTCCACATGCTGGGGCCCTTGTACACCATAGATAACCGTTTTATTTTGTTCTATTTACCCCTATGTATTCCGTATAGCAGGAATGTAGTGTTTCCCAGTAAATCAAAATGACCCCTAATACTAGTTGTTCTGGAAAAGCCCTTTAGATTAACATATTTTCTGATGTCAGTGGGAACATTTGACTTCGGTCTTTCACCAAAGTTAACAGTGTTAGTTAACTCTGAAGAGGTGGATTTAACAGCAAAGCATTGACACTTCGGTATAACGAGAGCATCAACATCAATGCAATCAGAGTTATCGGCAGGTGTCACTATGTTTGTCAACAGCAGGCGGTAACTAGTAAATAGTTGTTATTTGTTCTTATATTTATTATTTTTTGCAACATAAGCACTGTTTTAATTTGTAGATTCTTTCCATAAAAAATAATAAAAATCACTGAAAGTTTCGTATAACACACCCAGATGAGAGCGCATTGTCTATATTTGCAAAAGGTGAAAATAAATTTGCTGAACTATAACACTCCGAAGCTGATGTGAACACTCACACTTACATGTAACTTCGGGATTCACAGTCTGTAACCCTTAAATAGTAAAACGATTGGATGTCCGTGCAGTGAAAGTGTAGCAACAAAAGCCATACACATCATACTCACATTGCACCTCAAACATTAACCCGGATATGTTGAAATTGCAATCGCGTGAACGCATTTATCTTAATAAATAATACGGCGAGTATAATTGTACGGAAATCGAGCTCTTCGAAAGAACTTATTTGCTGAAAGTATCATCTTTTTACTTTTTGCTTGTCACTGCCATTTGCAATTTTTAACCTACCGGACGGGTGAACTCATGGATTAAAGCATTCACTGGGCTCACTGACTGGTGTTCGGGTCACTACATGACGTTATTAAGTAAAAAACTGAGCTCACAAGATGGTAGACGATTCAATTCCTTGTTGTTAGTGGAAGGTAAAAAGAGGCAAAATATAACTGGTAAGACTGTTTGCGGCTATCTAAACGTGTCAGGGAATTAGATTTTATTAGTACTAACATACTGACAAAAATTTTCCTCGCATTCTTTAAGTTTATATCTTTATCACCAAGTGGTGAAAAGCTTTCCGGTATACTCTCGCGGGTATTGGTTATAGAATTTGAAGCTTCGATCATTGTCGATTGTAGTTAACTGTATGGGGAAGGGCCTTTTGATGGCCCAAAACATCGCCAAATCTGCATGTATTTAAATCTGCATGTATTTGTGGCGGCAATGCGGTCCAACTCTAGCTTTCTTTACATCTGGCATTGACTACATCAAACTCCTTTTGCTCATCACTTAATTCATAACAGGTTTTCCTAAATCGATCAAAACAATATGTCAACCCACGTAAACAATGAATTACGATCCCGGTTACATCGAGAAGCTTGCGCTTTGATTGGTCCATTTACTGACGGAACCAACCAGATTTTCCCACGTGATGTCAGTCAAGCTGAGTATCGCAAATAGCTTTGGTTAAAGCCGAAGGCCGTCATAAGTAAACAGTAGTAAACAAAAAGTCAGGAGCTGTAAAAAACTAAGCCTTCAGTAATACCGTAAAAAGGCACACATTCAGTAAAAATTACGGTCAATCCGTTAGGGTAAACAGGTCTGCAACACAAACTTTGAAACGAGTTTATTGTCAGACTTAGATACTCACGACGGTGACTTTGTGGCGACTTGAGATATTTCCCAGATCGCCAAATCGAGCGCTGCCATTCCTGAAAAGGGGGCACAGAACAAGTCTATACTCTATAAAGGGGGCATTCTACAAGCCCATTCCATACTATATACCCTACCAAGACGCACTGAACACTTACATTTGAGCATGAGGTGGAACACGTTGGTTGGACAACCAGAAGGCTGCTCCATGCGGTAACCCTTTTGTAGGAGATGGTAGACGTCTGTCAAGTCCACTCCAGGATAGGGGGACATGCCATATGTGGCTAGTTCCCACAGTAGCACCCCAAAGGCTAGAAATAAATTCAAGAGTTAAAAAATATGAATTCAACTTTCTGAAGACAATTATACTGCAACATTGGAAACTTGCCAAACATTCCTTAAGCCATTCAAAAAGTTGCACAGCAGGCTCAATAAATAGTTGGCATCTGAGAACATTTCCTAGCATCGATGAATGTCACATGTTTCATGTCATCACATTTCATATTAAGATATATCCACTGTCTACCAGTTTCTCATAACGTAGCAACACATCACACTTAGTGGTGAACTGATCACCCCATGCTTACTACACACACATCCAACTTGAAACAGAAAAACTTGTTTAAGACCGGACTTAGGACTACTTGAAAATAAAACAGTAAGAAATTATCAAATGCAAGCCCTTATCAACATACCCCACACAACACGACTGTCTAACAGAATTTACTATATACAGACCATCCTCATTACAATGAACCTCCCGCGACCTACCAAAGGCACTCTATGAAACCAAAGAGTTTGCGCATGATCTATTTTTAGATTCGTATGTGCTCATTTGCTGTAAAGTTGGTGAACATACCCACTGGGACACCGAATTTGGTTCCCGCAGACATTGACTGCATCAGTGTTCATTAAAAACAAAGCATAGAAAAGGTGTTTTACATTTAAGAAAAAAATTCGGATTTCCGGAATGGCAAACAAATGCTATAAGTAGGGTTTGATGTAGCGTAATCCTAGTGTACCAGTGTTGCTGTATAACCTGTCAATGACCACCTCTCTGTACTCACCCCAGACATCTGACTTGCTAGAGAACTTATTAAAGGCTAAACCCTCTGGACTGGTCCACTTGATTGGGAACTTGGCCCCAGCATGGGCCGTGTACGTCTCATCCTTCATCAGCCGCGCCAGACCAAAGTCTGCCACCTTGATCAGGAAGTTGTCTCCAACCAGGCAGTTCCGGGCTGCTAAGTCTCTGGAAAAACATAGAAAATCACACTTTGATTATCCAAGAAGTGTTGACTGCTACAGGATTGGTCATGAAATACAAAGCACAGACCTTCCACTGGAAAGTATACACCTGATGTGTGCATTGTCTTGTTTTGGTCTGTACTTTCTGCTTGAAAGGAACTTGTTTCTAACCCAACGGTTCAGGCATTTATCCCGGCCACATTGTTTCTAGAGTCCTGCTATGACAACTATGGCTCCAGCATATGACACTGTTGGGTTCAGTCACATGGTACGATCCCAGGATGTGGTGTTGGTGGACACCTAACATCAGATTTGAAGGTTCGACCACAGTATGGTAAAAATTTTAAAATTTGAGGTATCTAGAATTTGGGACATGGAATCTCCTGCAAAATTGTATGTCCTTGATTTTGGAAATTGGGACGAGGATGATTTTGGCATTAACCATAGTTCCCAAATTTTGGACAATTGTTTTCAATCTACAGAGTGGGTAATTTTGTTAATTTTTCAGTGATTCTTCAATTTGGGATGGCCCTGGAATTTGGAACAAGCTCCGACCTTGAACAAAATAATGAATTTTTCACTGTCCTCAGTTGGACAACTTTTGCTGTGCTTACAGGCCATTGGCCAAACTGGATCCACTCACACTGAAATGCTTTATCTAAGCAAGATGAAACATAACTTACACAAAGAAAAAGTGAAATGACAACAACAGACATACCTAAAACTATGTCTGAATTTCGAGTGACCAGTTTTTACTGTGAAATGAGACAGCGGAGAACAAGGGAACAGATAGCATTCACCTGTCCACTTACCTATGTATGAAGTTGCGACTCTCAAGGAAGGACATAGCAGCTGCTACCTGGGTGGCCATATGCATAAGTACAGTGGGACCCATCTCTTCCTGGGAGTGGTTACGCAAGTAGTCCAGCAAGTTACCCTTACTCATGAACTCTGTGATGATGTAGAATGGTGGTTCCCGCGTACACACACCTGAGCAGGTAAGAACAAAATAATGATACTACGTTAGAGATACACACAAAAGCATTGAAAGCACCAACTACTAACTACATCTAATAGATGCTCAAAAAAACTAGCCAACAGTAGTTTTGAATAAAAAAGGTGACAAGGCCGCAGCTTGTAATTTGACAAAAGTTCAGTTAATTTGTGAACAATTTACATCATGACAGATCTTCATACCATGTTGCTGTCAGTCACTGAGCAATTAAATACAAGACTTCCAAACTGAAGTTATCAAATCATTAGTATTGATAAAAGGAACTAAAATATTTGTTTATTATCACATTACACTGACGTAACTTGTCCGTTTACAACGATTTAACGTTTGAAATTGCTAAAAATCACTAGTGCAAGATGTTCTCAAGGCAGCGATGCTTGAACAAGCGTTATTCCATTAGATAGTTACATATTCAAATAACTTTCTTTAGAGAATTTCCTTGCATAATTAAGGGCTGCTAACTGATACAGATTTAAACAAAAGCTACGTACAGATTTTCAAATGTTATACATTTTGAGGATTTATTTATCTTCAAAAAATTGGATGAAAGTTCAAAGCATCTTCAGAATGATCAGAATTTCAAAGCTACAGGTCAGCAAAGTGATGGAAATGGTTGAGAACACAAGATACCACAAGTAAGATGTGTCCTGAGTACCCCTGTATTTGACGTCAAAAATCACCGAAGACAGATATCAGGGTCAATAAAGATTCACACACCTAAATAGAGAAAAAATATTACTTTGATATTGCCACAATACTAATACTATACCATGGCCAACCTTACCCAATAATTGCACAAGGTTGGGATGTTTCATCTCCTTCATAATGGCTGCCTCCTCCAGGAAGTCCTTCACCGCCATTGTGTCTTCCTTCAGTGTCTTCACCGCCACTGTGATATTGTAGCGTTTCCACAGACCCTCATACACATCGCCATACTGTCCCCCACCTGATAAGTAATGTATAGACATGTATAGACAAGTACAGACATGCATAGACATGTACAGACATGTATAAACCTGTATAGACATGTTTAGACATCTTTATTATTGAGCACTCTAATCAATCGTATAATTCAACGATGAGACGGGTTGACTTGAGCAAGAACTGAAAGGCGTGGGGCAGCTCATCATGAAAACTTTGCTCGTAACAATGACACAAAAATAAGAGTAGGAGCAACTGATGTAATGTGATCTTGGAACTCTAACTGTTACTAATTCTGTGGTAAGCAGCTTATGCAGATTTTGAGAGATAAAATGTGTGTCGAGAGACGGCCCTTTAAAGGAAGAATCCATTACATAAAGCTGGGTAAGCGACAAGTAGCGCATAAGTACACAAAACCACGGTTGAAAATTTCATGGGTGGACCATAAGCCCAACACATGCATTGAAGTGACATTATCGGTGAGAAAAGTGATATGCTGCGATTAGCGCTTGCATAAATCCAAACATGGAACAACCAGGCCCCCAAACACTCTGCTAACTAAACTAGATAAATAGTAAATGGTATTTCAAGCATTTTTAACCAGTAATCACAAGCCTTGAATTCAGCAAATATCTGGCAAACAATGGCAAGTATTGGCCACTTGAAATACAAAATGCGAACCTTTGAAGATAGAGGTCAAACTAAAAAACTAAAATTGCAAAAAGGGGGCACACCAGTAGTCAGATCCGTCCAAAAATTGACGTCATCCGTAATCAACATCATATAAATACAATTGCTAAATTTAGTAAAGATCCTGCTAATGGTTTAGGAGATACAGCCATGGGGGCAAAAAACAAAACCACCACTAGGAGGCACCACAGTAGTAAAAGTTATCGGCAATTCATCGTCAACCGTCCTCATTGTAGAAAGAAGATACATGCCTGTTTTCACAATCATCCTTAGAGCGGATTGGTTGATAGAGGGGTGGACACCAAAAAACAGACTTGAAAACAGTAAAAAATGGACACTAGGTGGTGCAAACTATGTCGCATTCAACCGAAAACGAGAGGAGAGTGTCTTCTCACTAATAGATGGCTATATGCCAAATTTTATGAAAATACATTGAGGACCTTTGAAGACACTGAGGTAAATATAAAATACTAAAATTGCCATTAGGGGGCACACCGGTAGTCAGATCCGTTCGAAATTCGAAGAAGGCGTCACAGTACTCAAAATCACCGACAAATCATCGTCAGCCATCCTCTAATTCACGCGGCGGACATTAAAATCCAAAGCGAGGCTCACGACGATAAATAAAGCGGAAGTTGGCTTGAGTTAAATGGCCCGTCTTTCGAGTCCAACCTGGATATTAAATCTTAAAAATGTGTCGATAATTAACCACAGAGACAAAGGAAAATACATTAGAGAACATGTCAATGCACCAAAGAGTTGTCTGACGAAAGGGTATAAGTTTTTTTTTCATGAACAATGACCAAACTGCGGCAACCATAGTGTTACGGATTAGATCATTATGCTGATTACGTTTCTTCTTGTAAATTGTTGATAAAAATGTTTTCTACGCTAAACAGATCATATGCTTGTATTGTTGACGAGTTGAAGATATATTCGTCAGTGGTGGCTTATCGCATTTTGCTGTCATGTGCAATACAGTCACATCTGGTTTAGTTTGTTGACCAAGAATATTAACATCAAGCATAGCTAAGGTACCGGTGAGGTAGGGACTACCGGGACTAATAGTTGATTTGTTATTGATCTGAAAGAATACCTGGTGTTGATATATTTTTATTAAAGTAAACAACCAGGCTCATAATTGAAAATAAAAATTATATGACCATTTTCTCAATTTTGAAACAAAAAATAAAAATGAGCACAGCCCCAGAAATCGCTTTCGCATTATATCTCTTGTACACATTCACAAGTAATTATTTGACCATCAATTCTGCGTTCTTGGTTTTAATAATTCTTACGTCTATTTCATGTGTCAGTTAGGTTTCAAATATCAATCAAGATAAAGTTGAATTTTAAAATTAAAACACCCAATTCGTTCGTCCAAAACATAACCTCTTTTTAGAGCTCAATTTCAGTTAACTGGTCAGAGCAAGCATAGTTATCATGTTTCTTCAGGGACCTCGTTCATCTGAGAGGAAAGGTGCCTGTGCCTTCTGAGAGGAGAATTTTTTCACCAGTGGAGTCAGGGGAAAATCTACCTCCCGATTATCCGCCCTGTTGCAAGCTCTCATAGGCTCTGTCTCAAGTAGCATTTTGTGATCTTTCAAATTTTTTCACCTGTGTTGTTACAGGTGATTTGAACTTCGGAGAGAACTTTTCAATCACTAGGGGAATTTTTAGGCCTCGTGGGGGGAATGTTGGGGGATTTTCAACATTTTTGAGAGGGGAATAGGGCTAATATTCAGGGCCAATATTCGGCCCCAAAATCCAGGGATTGTGGGCCCTGTCCTTTTTATAAAGAAAAATGCATCATGTTTAAACCCATAGTCATGAAAACACAGCCTGGCTGGCGAAGATTGTCTGGTCGTTGCTATGATGCTCGGCAACCGAGATGCAACAAAATATGATCTATGTCTTTTCGAAAACATTTATAAATTTTACACGGACATATTTTCCTTCGTCGCAGCGTATGGCAACTACCCAACGCTTCCGAATCTCAACGTCCTTAGGGATTGTAAAACAGACAGTTGAGTGTCTATATTATGTCTAGCCGTTCGAGCAACGCGTGGAATACAACCAGTATGCCGATAAGCCAACAGAGCTATCATAGCGAGCCTCGTTTTGGAACGCGCCTCCTGTCGGCGTGAATTATGTCTATAGTAAGAATATATATGCCAATTTTTACAATCATCCTTAGAGGAGTTGGTTGATAAAGGGGTGGACATCAAAAAAAAACAGACTTGAAAGCAGCAAAAATAGCCACTAAGTGGTGCAAACTACGTCGAATCTATCCGAAAATGGGAGGATAGCGTCACCTCAATAATAGATGCCTATGTGCCAAATTTTTATGAAAATACGTTGAGGACATTTTAAGGTACAGAGCTAAAAGTAAAAAATAAAATTGCCACTAGGGGGCACACTGGTAGTCGGATCCATCTAAAAGTTCGCCCATGCCGTCCCATCCATGAAAAAAAACGTGTAAAATTTTATGAATGTACATCAAAGGGTTTTGGAGACAGAGCAGTGGACGCTGGACGCCAGACAGAGATGATGTCATAATGCGTCCACGTATAAATATGTGGGCGCATAAAAATCACAAAAACACATCATATTTTGCTGTTTTATAAATTCTTTTACTCGAGATTGAATTTGACATTATTTTTTCATTTTCTATTTGACTTTTTTGCGAACTCAAAATGAGTGCCTGTTATTTTGTGCTTGAGTACAATCACAGTTTGCACTTAATGACCCCATCACATAGGTTAAATATTCATGTCGTACTCGAAATTCCAAGTTATTATTAAAGCTCTCGAGATTTTACCCGTTTTGAGCTCAAATCCAGGGGTCACCAAATAACAACATGGACCAGAAACTCATTTGGATAAACCATAAGTGCACTCGAGAGCAGGATAAAAGATATTTATCATGCACTCGCACAAAAGTAGAACGAAAAATGTCGAAAAGATCAGATTTTGGCCCCTGGGCAAAGCTAATAACTTCAAGAAATCTATCCCATCCACCAATAATCTCAAATATGCATTAATAAGGCAAAGTCTGTTTGAGCCTGACGGCTGCTAAAAACAACATTGGTACAGATAATGGACTACTATGTTGCCAACCCTGTAGATCTATAAAACTACAAACAATATTAGCACAGGTAATTACCGTCTTGCCGAGCCTGTGTTTAATTTATAAAACAGAGAATATTGGTACATGTGATAAAGTACCATCTTGCCAAACCTGTGTTTAATTTATAAAACAGACAATATTGGTACATGTGATAAAGTACCATCTTACCAAGCCTGTGTTTCATCGCGATCTCTGTCCTTTCAATCTCCCACTTGTCTGGTTCGGGACAGATCCCAAAGACTGTGGGTTTATTTTTCTTGGCCGCAGGATACAAGAGAGTGTAGATGAGGCCGTCCGCGAAGGAAGAATGATGGTGAATGAGCTCGGCTAGTGTGCTGAACTTGTGCTCTGGAGTGATGTAGACCTGTAGGGACACAGCTTCATTGTAAGCTCTCTCAGCTCTATAAGACTGAGTTGTACATGAATGCAGTGGTAAGTTTTTCGTCATTTCATACAATTACCCTAGACACATATTGAAGTGGTAGGCGCAGCACTTTGAACCTGATTCTGAGTCTCAATTAAAGAAACAAAATTAAAGAAATAAAAAAACGTGTTATTTCTAGAATACCTTCCAGTACATTTCACTGACAAAAGTAGAAGCTGGCACCAGCCAGTATGAAGATGTTCATACATTAATTGGGAGACGTCTACCTTGTTATAGATATTTATTGACTTGCATTCTTGACTTAATACCCTTCCAAAATTTCTTTGCCTGAAATGTATACTTATAGATTAACTACACAGAGGTAGATGCTTCTCCTCACCTCTTTTAGGAGATCTAAATCCACAACTCCAATTATTTCTCCGATACTCACCTTGGCATCAGTGTCCTCGCTGATGCGGTAGTGATAGACGCGTCCCTCATACCTGAGCGATATCGACCACTGACCTGGGCAACTTTCGCTCTCACGTACCAGGAAGCTCCCGTTGATACCACTACTGAGCAGGTACTCCGCCGCGTTACGAGAGATCGGACCGTGGTACCATGAAAACTTGTCCAGGCTGAGAACGGGTGCGATGTAGTTGCTAGGCACCCAGCCAGTGCGGCCCTGCTTGGTGCGCACCTCACACCACTCACGGCTCTTGTTGTAGTCAATTAGGCTGACCTGCATACCTGCAACAAATGTCATACCTGTGACTAAGACGTACTTAATAAAAATTCAAATCAGCCCAAGTATCAAGTTGAGCACATCACTCACAGCCAACTGCCATAAGTTTAATGAAATTCAAAAAAAAAATACTGCCAAAATTGTCAAGTTTCCAATTTTCAAAAGTTCATTGCATAGTAAAATAGGGCAATGCTGGGGCACTGACATGCACCCACAGTGCATCACAAACAATATGACTCTACGCGCCACTACGGCGTGTTGTACTAGTCGAATCAGCCCGAAAATCGAATGCTTGTGCATGAGTGTCATCACATATCTCTGAGTCAAATTTCATTGAAATCTGTCAATCAATTCTCTAGATATCATCAAGAAAAGCTGTTCCCCAAACAACACTTGAAAAGACCCTTGTCAAGAAAAAAATGGCAACTAGGAGCTAGTGTAAAGGTCAAGCTGGTCTTGCGTATATAGCAGTCTGTCATGCTGTCACATGTGTGGCTACAGCTGTAATAGACTGAAACAGAACGATGAATACAACCCCCTCGACATTGGTGCAATAGTAGAGGACAATTGGAAATATGCTTAAAAAGCAAGGATCCGCAACAACTCTCTAGGACTATACACTTTCCTTAAATTGGTAGTGTTTACCATTTGCATTATTATGTAATGAGTGAGTCATAATCTTGTTGATTCATAACTGTTCATGATGTCGGCTAGTGTATAATACAACTATTCTAATGTTGTTTTGAACTTGTTTATGATTTCGGTAACTTGAAACTCGGCCATCACTTTGTGACTTTTTTTCTTTGTCAAACCGTGTCATGACTTCAGTCCGCCAATCTCAATCTAGCAAACACGCTTCCTTCTCAAATCCAAATACTAGTTGGAGGGAGGAGGGTTATTCATTCACCCACTGCCTTTACGCCGACTAGGTTGCGTGCTCAATATTGCGCAGTGAGAGAAATCGAAGATATGACGTAAACGTTGAATAATTTTCTAAAATTCAAGTGAAGCCAATACGTGGTCTTAGCATTTTACGCACACATGTCCGCCACTGCGTATGAGTACTCTGTGTGCAGTGGTCGCGTCCATATATAAATTTTGAAGCCACAATGACTAGACATTGCCAAGATCTCAACTTTATTCCAGTCAGTGTAGTGCCACAGATGGGTCCACCTTTTGTCCATTTTTGCAAAAAGCGAACTGAGGCCCATGCACTGATAGGCTGAGTTTTCCTAGTTTTGCCTTCATACTAGCCTACAGAGTCAACGGTTCAAAAATTTTTTGTTTCCCATTTTAATCACTCATTTCCACGTCTGTTACTCGAGTCCTGGTGTGGAATAAGTCTTGCTCTGGAATATACAGCAGACGATCACCTCATTTTTGCATTTTGGGTTAACAAGTGGCACGGATCATTCTAATGATGCACTACACCTAAATTTCATCAAAATACAACCAGGGATTTTCAGATATCCAGCAGACACCCAAATACCTGGAAAGAGTGACAAAAATACACATATGTGGTGCATAAAAATGCTAAAAAAATTCATCACACGTTTTGCCGGTCACACTTGTACAGTTCTAGCTGTGCAAACTGTGAAGTGAAGTTTACTTTTCATGAACATTTTGCTAAAATAAAATTTCACTGGTCGGTCACACCGTGTTCTTAATTGAAGAAACTTGTACAGACTACACCTGTAACACAATGATCAAGACACACACATGTATTCAGATACACGTGTACCTTCAATCAGACACTACTAAGGTTGCTAGAGATCTCAACGTCAATGGATACCTAACAGGTGAGTAGCTAGATAAAAATAATTGGGGAGAGGGTACATTGCACACCCCAGTCACTACACTATCCCTTCCCCCAGGCCAACCACCAGGATTTCTCCCCCTACCCTACATAAGTCAGTCACCATGTCACACACTACAAGGAAGAGTGCATTCCATATGACCAGTTGGAAGATTCAGCATGTGCTGTAGCACAGACTGACCTTCTCAATCACACTCGCAGCATTCAGTATGTTATAAACAGACATTTAAAGAACACATCCTTTCAATAGCTTACTTAGCATCTCTAGACACATGTGCCACTGCAAACTCAACCTGAAGCCAACATGCTCCATACTTTGCATCTATCACAGCCCTCTATAATTCGACGACTCAATTTGAAACTATAGTAAAGTTTCCTTAAATTCGAGAAAATAATGGCCGAAATTATATATATTTTTTTCATTTTAAAACACTCAGTGTATTGCCAAAAATATTAAAATTTGCATTGTGTAACAGTCGTACTATAAAAAGTTTTCAAATGATCGAGTAAAATTGTCTTCCTGTTCACTCTTGTTGAAAATTTTTGATAAAATGAAATTATACAGTTCTGACATAGTGTGTTGTGATTCGAAAAACTTTAACGTAAATGTTGAGAAGCTTTTAAGATTAGCATTCTTGTCCACTGTCTTGAATGTGAATAAGTATGAACAAAGGAAGGACAGGTTTGACATTCAATAGTTGACTGCTATCAACCTTTCATACCCTCAAGAGTTTCATCTTTTTATCAATAAGAAACAGCTCATGAAACCCACTTAATCTTAAGTAGCTCCATAGCTATTACCACGAACACAAAGAATTTACTTTCAGTAGCATAGGCAGAGTTATCTGGTTACCTTTCTCTAGTGGCAGCTGATTGGTTCCAGCCGGCTGGAACTCATAGAGTGCCACAAAGAGACTCTGGTCGCCCTCGTCAGGTCGGTCTAGTAGGTTGTCACGTGATGTCCATCTGGCCAGCTGTTGATCAGAGGGTTTGTCCGGCAAGGCACGGTTCTGCAGTAGCGCCTCTGCAACACAAGTTGGTCAGGAGTTCACATTTAATCTGCATGACCAATTTAAAGCATACAAGAATGCCGCTGAAGTGAACACTGGGCATTTGGTTAGCTGTAAGAATCAGTACCACCTTACAGTCACCAAATGGTGAGACCGTCTCGTCCACGAGTAGAATTACCTAGACCTTGTTTGGAAATTGATGACATTTGGCAAGTGCACTCAAAATGAGCTTGGCAAAGAGACCATCTACAGGAATGGGAAGCTGCAGAAATAAAGTCTATTTATCAATAGCAAAATAGTCGCATGGCATTGCCTTTGATACTCGGTATTACATGACATGATCACCCCTTTTTGACTCATAATACAATACATCGAGAGTATCACTGAATCTACCGTAAGTTCAATAAAAACATGCTCAATATTTGCTTGTGAAGTGAATGAGGGCCCAGAGTCAAGAGGGGGCCCTTCGTGCATTGATGGATTGAATATAGGCACAAAAGTTTAGCTGCTTCATGGAAGTTTTTGGAGGTATTGCCATGCATTCTTGAGGCAGACCTTGGCAGGGAAATTGTCAGTTCAAACTGTGATTAGTCAAGTCTCATACACACTACAATGGCATCTAGCTTTAAGCTAATGAAATAAACCAATAAGCGTTTCACATGCTGGCTAAAATACTAGTGTTTTCTCAAAAACACCAGTAATGTGAATAACCGTAACTTTTACTGTGGGTAACTTTTACTGGTGCTTTGCTGGAGGTTAGATTTAACTCAAAACTATTGGCATTTCCGCTAGTACTTGAGTAGCTAGACCACTTACTTCAAAGGACAGGAATGCAAAGGCAAGAGAATTCTACTCTGTTATCAAGGCAAGCAATTAATGGCAGAGAATGACCTTAGTTTTGCTTAAATGCAACTTGAAGGTAAGGAAACAAACTAACTGCTGGCAAAAATTACACCTTCGCAGAAAGCTCATCTGTCTGACTAAAATGTTGGAGTTTTAGCTCGGGAAACTCTTGGCATTTTCAGCACTCATGTGAACCTAGTAAAGGATGTTTTGTCTATGTCAGCTAAGATCAGTTTTTGCAACAACAAATCGGACACATGGGACAAACACCCATTCATGTTCAGCACACAAGATAATCTGACATGATCCAGGTAGGATAACCAGTTTTGGCTTATGATGTAAATGCACTTGAGGTGAGGGCTCAGTTTCCCTGCTGTAAATATGGTGTGCTGACGAGTAAAATGTGAATGCTTCCCTAGACTTCATGGCAGAACCGTGTGTAACACACTCCGGCAACAATGCAGTTTTCCCCTGAAGTCCAATTAGGGATTGTTACAACTGCACAATGCAATCTTGCAATACAACACTGCCACAGAGTCTCGGACAAACACCAAAGTTCTGGGAACAGATGTGTTTTGTAGATTATACACCAGGAAATTACATGTTTCGACTGTTAATGAAACCACAATCACAAGACAAGGAGTTCTAGGTCAAGAATGTGAGATCAAAACTGACAAGATCATAACATAACTTGAATTTTAGGATCAACTCCTTCACGCCTTTTTCTGATTTGACACATCACTCTCTTCTTACAATTTACAAAAGATCTCTTCCATTTCAGAGTGAGTAAACATTATCCTTCTATACTTTAAAATTTCAAAAGTTTTAATTGACGGTGTAATGGGACCACACTTAACTTCCTGGAAGCTCTGATTTTAGGTACCGCTAGTGACTTCGTTACATCGCTATTCTTCAGTCTACTTAACTTGATTTAGAAATATACTCAGAGTACTAGTTGAAAGCAATATATTTTCTTAAAATCTCACAAAACTCAACTAAATGTCCTAAGACACCAAAAGAAAGCAACATTAGAGTAGAAAGGAAAAGCTTTAGCACAAACTGTCTATGACAAATGCCATCAGTAACTGACCACAGCACCACATATAATGCACGAGTATGGAATCACAGTACACAGTGAGTCAGGCTAATGTTCTTGGTTGGAATCCACAACATCAGCAACAGACCACAAGCAACACATGGTGATGCAAGAGAAGTATGGAATCATAGCACACTGAGTCAAGCTACTGTTAGGATCCACACCATCAGAAGCTGATCACAAGCACCAGGCGTGGCGCTAAGGAGTCACAGAACTAAGTCACATGCGAGCACCCAGGCGTGCTCGGGGGGCACGAATGAACCCCCCCATTTGGCAAAGTGGGCAACATGATTCGCCTCAGAGAAATCAACACATTGAACAAAGAAGAAAACAAGACAAAAGTCCACTAAAAAGTCAGAAACAACCAAAATTCGGCATATGCACAATTCATAGCTCTGAATGTCCTCGTTGAATCTTAGTAAAAGGTCCACATTCTCAAAAATTCGAGGCCCCCATTTTTTAGGTTGGGTGCACGCATGAGTCAGGCTATTGTTCCAGGTTAGGATCCAGACCATCAGTAACTGGTCGCAAGCACCAGGCATAGCACTAGGGAATCACAATAAATAGTGAGTCAGAGTACTATGACAGACAAATACATGCACCACCTCAAGTTAACTGATTACAAGCTGAAGCATCATGTGAGACAGGGTACAGCCACAAGTTTCCATCACCACCACAAGCCATCTGTCAAATGGAGTGTAGGTGGAATCAGAGGTTAGCACCCAACAGATGTTTCTTGGACAAGTATTGACATGTTTGTCAAGGCCATGACAGGAGAAGACAACTCAACCTGGACAACTTCGCCAAGGATCAAGTTACAGGAAGGAGAGACAGAGCAGAAATGAGACTTAAAACACCAAGTGTTGATAAACCATGTGCACACAGGGTTATCTATATACATGACCAGACTTGAACACCTGATGATCAACCATATATGTAAAGGGTTATCTACACATAAGATGAGACTTGACACAAAGTGTTGATCCACCCGTGCAAACTGTACACGTGACTGTGAGCATCATTCCTTGATGTCCAACTAAATGACACAGCCACCATCCTTAATGTTATGGTAAAATATCACCTACCGTATTTCATAGAAAAATAACCGTCAATATTTTTAATTTTCTTTACTGACAATGACATTTTCTCAAAACACTGTAAGATAATTCAATACCTCTTCACTAGTATTTCTTACAATAAATGCCAAATTTTTCACAAACTGATTGCCTTGATGAAAATGATGGAAATTGTTTCAAATTTAAACACCAAAACAGTAAATCATGCTAATAATATCAGACTAAACTGTTCATATCTTTATTTTTGTTGGAAAATTTGATAAAATAGGATATATCAATCATGAACGATATTGTGTCTTAAATGTGGCGATTAAGTGTATCATATATAGAGCTTAAAAATCATAAAGCTTATTTGAATATTCTAATCTTTTACGGAAAAATTCACTTCATCATATAGCAGCCTAAAATGGATAGAGTTTATAGTAAACTATTGCATGGCAAAATGGAGAACTCGATTTTTCCGCTAACCAGGCATCAAGTATCAGAGTTTACATCCATTTTTTTTAATGTTACCTCTGCAACACTCCATGAACTAATGCGATGACCAAAGTCAACCAGCTGTTAACACATGCAATATAGAAATTGTGGCAAGCATGAAGTTGCAGGTCTGAGGTGAGAAGTGTTCATGCTCAAGGTATAAAATGGCAGGAGTCGTAGTTGTACGCTGAGAAAGAGAAAATGGCAGGAGTCGCAGTTGTACGTTGAAAAGAGAAAACGGCAAGAGTCGCAGTTGTACGTTGAGAAAGAGAAAATGTCAGGAGTCGCAGTTGTATGTTGAGAAAGAGAAAATGTCAGGAGTCGCAGTTGTGTGTTGAGAAAGAGAAAATGTCAGGAGTCGCAGTTGTGTGTTGAGAAAGAGAAAATGGCAAGAGTCGCAGTTGTACGTTGAGAAAGAGAAAATGATCCAAGTTTTGCATATTTAGCAGCAGAAAATTGAGTAAATTAACAGTGGCTGAACTAAACAGGCAAAATGCAAAGGAAATAAGCATTGCCCCAGGTGTATGCTAAGATAAAACCAATTTCAGACAAAAAATGACAAAATTGCACTTTTTCATTTCCAAGGAATTTTAACATTGTAGTAAACGAACACAATTTTTCAAAATATTGTCTGTTGGTAGCCGTGGTACACAGCTATGGAGAGCATCATTATAATGATGTACACTGTACAGGTAAACTCTCTTTAAATTTAAACAAAAATAATGGGCAGAATTGTCATTATTTAAGTTTTCAAGTGCTCACAGTATTGCCAAAATTTTAAAATTTCATCATGTGTTTATTGATGACAGCCGTATTGTATGAAGTTTTCAAAAAATAAGCAAAATCATCTTCTTGTTTACTCTTTTTGTAGTGTAAAGGACCCTCATTAGTACTCCACCAATTGGCTAATTAACACTGCCAGACTATGGTCACAAGTATCTCACAATAACAACCATTTTTTGTCATATGACTGCATCTCAAGGAAAAGTGGTCAACTTTATAAACCTTGGTATAGGTTTAAACATAATAGGATGCTTCTCAGCTAGCCTTAAAACAAGCGTGATGCGATGAACCAGATAATGATTTCTGTGCATTTAATCTTATTCAAATCTTTTCAAATTTTCATATCAGGTGGTGAGCTGGAAAGGTAGAGAATCCATATGTTTACAAGTCATGTATCATGCCATGGCATCAGGGGGAAAGTGACAAGACCACACTTTCCAGCCTCAATAATACCTATCAAACTACATATCATAACTGGCATAATGAAAGTTGAGTTAAAAATTAGATTACTACAAGTCTTTGTATCAAAAGTGGTTAAGTTCCATTGACTACTGCTTTGGTGGGTCCAAAATGGCAAACTTCAGAGTGACATAACATGAGAAAGAATCGGTTTATCAAGAATAACCATGTATAATTCACGACTCCATTTCTTGTGAAGGTCATGAAATTAAATTGAAACTTTCAACACTCACATACATTTAAAATGAGACATCATATCATTGAAATTTTGGCCACTATACCTTTTCAATTTTGATTGTTGACAGATGAATACGGTAGTTTCACAATTTCACTGTGATGTCTGCTGCTATGCTAGTGTTCTCGCTCATGGTAAATGAGTAACTTTAAACTTGCTAAAACTTAATACCCGTGATGTCAAAAACATTGTTCTCAACTCAGTTCAGGGTAAGGCAACATCACGCAGGTTACAAATTAGAAGATGCCAGCCAAGGAATTGCGCATCGAATTTGTTTACAATATCAAAAGCTGTGAAACACCAAGGGTAATTCAGAATCAGCCAGTCAGCAAGAGAACTTACTTAAATGAACAAAATGCAGAAAAACAAGACATTTCAATGAGAGCAGTATTCTTATGTTCTGGGTACTCCTTGGCTATTCTAAACTGGTAAGCACAGCAGTGTCTTTGATTAGTTCATGTGTTGATGGCAAGAGTGCTCATGAAGACAAGAACTAAACTCCCAGGTTTTGAAGATCAATAACCAATTTCAACATAAGAGTACATGCTAAAAAATTGGAGAACGTTCTAGATAGAGTCTGAATGTTGTTTCTATAACATGCGTTATACACTTCTTCAGTATATGCAGTAGCCCCACCTGGTGTCAATAGCAGTGAAGTGACCGCACGTCTCCCATGGTTCACTGCATCTTAAATGATAAAAACAAAAACACTGTTGTATAAAACATGGAAACAAAGGGAATTCACAACAACAGCTGCAAGGTGATCACCAACAGCATCTGCAGATTGTATGAAATGAAAAAATGATTGAATGCCCTTTGATAAATGGTACAACACAGAAGAAATCAAATCATAGATGTACTTGCTAAACAATATTTACTAAATTTAGCCATACTTGCATGAAGGAAAAATGGGAAAAATATCATTTTGGCAATTATTTTTGTGCAAAATAAGTAGAGAATTGAGGTTCTAATGGAAGGTAGGGATCAGGATTGATGGTGCATACTCTTAAGATATTTTTAAAAACTTATTCCCTGTTTCAAAACAAAATAAACCAAAGGGTGAAAAGTCCATTCAACAGCCAGCTCTTCACTATTTGTGCCTCATTTGGTATCTTGAATAGAGATGCTACTGTTATGCAGGACTTCATTTGACAACAATGTGTACCCTATTTATACAAACACCTACAAAATCTCAATAGCTTTTAACTGAGTAAAGATACACATTATGTAAAAGTGCATATAGTCTGCAATATTTGATTTTCAATGTGTTACCAGTCTGTCACTTAGTCACGTGACCATGTCTTTTTTGTGAATTTAGCAACACTGAATGGTGTACTGATAGCAAACGAATGGTATTCATAATGTGATGACATTTTCATTGATAAATGTTAAAGACGAGACCTCATAATGTTGTTACAGTTTTCAAAATGTTGTTCCACTTTATATGGTTCTGATATTTTTGTAACATAAATAGAATCCTATCACAGCAAGGAACATCATGAGTTTTACGAGAGTAAAAGGCCTGAAATTGAGTTTCACTCTCAGCCAGCTAGACAAGTTGAAAGTAGCTTTAAACGTAGAAGATTTCAAGTTCATGCCATGAGCATGTATTGAGAACTAGTCTCAAAGGGCTAACAAAGAGAATAATAAACAACTAAACAACTAAACAAGATGCACATAAACATAAAATGTAAACAAAGAAAAGTATAAGAAACTCTTTAGATGATAAAAAATACTTAAATTATGCTGTGATAATGACATCCAGAGACTTCTGGTAACTTGCATCACAAATAAGATTTAAGTGACGTAAAACAATTGACAAAAACTAGACAATGGACGTTTAACGACAATGAAACATATTATCAGCCAAATACAATATACAACAAGTCAAACATGTATTATACAATTCCCGTGAGTGAAACACGATATGCCACGAATGAAGCACGTACATAGGATATGCCATTGAAAGCACAGAAAGATATAAGACCTCTTCCAATGAAGTCAGCACCTTTGGATGGCAGGGATTAGTGGAATTTATGCACGTTTCACCCCACATGTCAAATAACTAACTGTCTAATGACTTCCAAGAGGATAGCAATCTTTATAGGATGAACCCTTTTACAAATTACACAACAGTATCTTGAGAGAAGAGCTGCTCACAGGAAAGACTGTTATTAACTTAAGCTTAGCAACATAATCCTGCAGGAATGACTCATCCTTCCTGACACATGCAACAGACCCATACTATGACATGACACACAACATCTCCCAAGCAACCACTTCTTATCCAACCTTAACAGCTGAAAACATCAGGAGGATCCAAGTCTCTGGAGTTCATGGTATAATTCACAAATCATCTTGAAACTGAATGGGTCAAAATATACAGTGGAAATTAGTAGAGTGCTCATGCTATCATGAAAATAGGTTCCATCTGGCTTGTGATGTTATAATTTGGAATACTTCATGGTTCATTACCTCTAACAATATCAATAGGATTCCAAAAATCATTTTCCAATGTAGCAGTGTTATGATGTAGTGCAGATCTCAAAATGAATTGGTGTACAGACCAGAGACAGCTAATCTTTTTTGCTTTCTCAGAAGACAAGGAGTGAATTATGGTGGCTTACACTGAACAGAGGGTTGAAATGTCATGGCTTACACAGACCAGGGGACCGGAACACCATAACAAAGAAATGAGCCCAGTTACACATGATGACGATCAATTTCATGTAGGCGAAGGAAAGAAACACCCTTCTCCTAAGCCTGTCGCTAGCGAAGTGCCCGACACATACAGTCGCGCCCGCATGCCCACGTAACAAAGGCGCACTGAGATAAGAATAACTGAACATTTGCAACTAANAAGCATCTTGGAACTGAATGGGTCAAAATATACAGTGGAAATTAGTAGAGTGCTCATGCTATCATGAAAATAGGTTCCATCTGGCTTGTGATGTTATAATTTGGAATACTTCATGGTTCATTACCTCTAACAATATCAATAGGATTCCAAAAATCATTTTCCAATGTAGCAGTGTTATGATGTAGTGCAGATCTCAAAATGAATTGGTGTACAGACCAGAGACAGCTAATCTTTTTTGCATTCTCAGAAGACAAGGAGTGGATTATGGTGGCTTACACTGAACAGAGGGTTGAAATGTCATGGCTTACACAGACCAGGGGACCGGAACACCATAACAAAGAAATGAGCCCAAAACTGTGCCATGGCCTGGTACGGCTGTACAATTTCAATGCTTAGTCCATATTACCAAGCAAAATTAAAAATGTTGTAACAGAGCAAGTCTCCACTGAGCATCAAAAATGTGTATTTTTCATCATCAGGCATACGTTCAGTTCAGTTACACATGATGACGATCAATTTCATGTAGGCAAAGGAAGGAAACACCCTTCTCCTAAGCCTGTCGCTAGCGAAGTGCCCGACACATACAGTTGCGCCCGCATGCCCACGTAACAAAGGCGCACTGAGATAAGAATAACTGAACATTTGCAACTAAATAAGAATAACAAATAAGCGTAAAGTTACGAACGTCCCGTCACAATATTCCATGATCACACGTTCCATACTTAATACTACACATTGCTTTAACACTTTTCTAGCACCTTAAAAATACTCACAAATGCATTTGTAAATTCAGCTCCAAAAACTTAGATAAAACTAACCAAAATTATACAGGCAACGCGTCTCAGAGATCCCTGTTTTGGACGGCTAAATGGGAATGGCAAATACCAAGCGTTTAGATAGAGTAATGCCTTGCATAGGAGGAATATCCACCTATTTGTAAATCTCAACTATCAAGATCCTCAGCTAGGTCAATTCCCCATTCTGCATCAAGACTGGTCAGTTGTAAACAACTAAGTAAAATCAATAGTTTGACTGGAACCATCAGATGACAAGACCGTCTCTCTCCAGCATAACACTACAGTCGACACTCACTAACACACTGCCCACTACAATAAAATCTCAACAACTTGGTATAACTGCCAAAACTGCCCTTCATTTTTCAAATATCCAACATATTGTACGGTGATAGTCACGGTACAGAACATTTAGCACGATCAAGCATTAATTTGCCATCATATGATTTACAAAAAAGGAGACAATAAACCTTGTACATCATATGTTATCTTAAATTGGTGATATTTTACTGCAACGCGAGTTCAGCATTTTTACAACACAGCACAAGAAGTGAACAAAAAATTCCATATACAAAAAAGGAACTTAGAAATACAATGCATAAAATCAGTGCATAATCCATTGCCCAAATCCCAGATCCACACGAAAGAAGGCCTACAGGCCTACTTCAACAGTGGTATGGGTGAGTATGTGGTCAATCTTTTTCTTTGAGAAAATCGAGGAGTTAAATTGAAAAGGGAATACCAGTTTGCAATTCTTAAACAGGCAAAAAAGATTTTTTAATTCTTTACATCCCAAACTCTCTCACCCACACACAGACCTACCCTAGCTACCCTAGAACAACATGCACTTGTGCATAGAGCAGCTTGTGCCACTTTAAGCAGAGCGTCCACAAATATATGCATATGTCCCACAA
Organism: Phoronis australis; assembly: GCA_002633005.1. Lineage (NCBI taxonomy): Eukaryota > Metazoa > Phoronida > Phoronidae > Phoronis > Phoronis australis. The sequence goes on along the minus strand of NMRA01000301.1, from coordinate 351,746 downwards.
CTAGGGCAAAACAGAAGTTGTCACTCTGTGCACTACAATGACCAGTTGATGGGAATACAGCATGAAAAAGATCCCCCTGTATGTAACCATAGCTGATAGTTACTTCCGCCTTGCTCCAGGTTTGTGGCCACACAGTGACTAGAACTGGCACAAGTTACACTAGAACATTGTCACAAGTAGGGCAAGTTGCACACTACACATAGCTCCCAAACCTAGCGACAACTCCTTCCTTCCAGGAGAAACTTGGTCTTGGGCAAGTGTTGTGTGGATGGAGTGTTTATCCATCCATTGTGACCCTTCTTCACAACTATTGTTAGCTACAGTGAAGGGAAATAAATGTTTATGTTCATAATTACAAAACAAACATTGTTTCCTGGCTGCTGCACTGTCAAATCTAGGTCACTGAAAAAGAAAATACCCTGTGGGCAGGGTCTAGTCTGGGACCTAACACATAGCCTGATAATATACATAGCCTGATAATATGCATAGCCTGGTAATATACATAGCCCTATAATATCCAGCTGTATATAGGGCTCAACACTAACGGTTGCTCGCTTGCCCGTGTACATGTAGATTTTGCGTCGGGCAAGTGGAATCTTGAAAAGTACCTGCCCGATGGGCAAGTTAAAAAGCTGGCTGCATAGGCAAGTAGATCCTAAGATTGTCTGCTCGACATCTGCTCCAAAGTAACGAACCCCGACACAAGCCTAAAAACCATCGAAAAAGCCCCTGTGGCCGTCAAAGAAACTCCCGTCTTCGAATGAGCACTGAAAGGAAAATAGAATGAGTGTGATGCAGCGAGCACAGATGACGCCCGCGGTCAAATCCTTTGATTCTCTGAACATGCCCTGCAGTTTCTGAATAAGTTGTCACGTGATAATACTGATCGTCTGCACTCTGGCAAAACGTCCAAACAAGGAAGCTGTCCAGGCCTGAACAGCATTGGTAGTTGCTAAAAAAACGAGTTCAGGAAGAATGAAAGCAACAATATGAAACAAAAAAGAGTGCGGGGATGGGTTCCGTCATGGGAAATTAGGTTTCCTGGCCTGCGAGACAGTGAACAAGGGATGACGTGTGATTTTTGCCAGCGTTTACCCATGTACAGCTGGAAGCACCGCTTTCGTCGGCGGATGTAAGTCATACAGATAAGCACAAAAGCTAAAAAGTGAATGATTGATCACATATTTTCTACACTACACAGCAGTTTTAAATGCCTAGTATTTATTCAGGAGAATTCCAAAGGAAATTCTTATGAATTCCCGGCTCCTAGTGGTGACTCCCGAAAGAAGAGGAATACGGTCTTTAGGATTGTCGCTCTGAAGGGTGACTTTTTCGCAGTCTATCTATTTTTCAAAAATGTAATGTGGCATTATTATATGTTAACATTTGATTTTAATTTAATACAAGGTACCGATGACCAAAACTGTGCAAGATTTTTACGGACAGCAAAAATTCAAATTCAGGTTAAGCAACAACTCCAGTTTAATGCATGAGGGCGTATAAACTAATGAATACACAGAAGTGTCTAGAGTTCATGTCCTAGCTCATTTCGGCGCCTGTGGACGTGAAACAATGGTTCAGATACCATAGTTACTCTTCTAATTTGTCTCTCAAGTGTTTTGACACAACTTATAAATAAATGTTCTATAAGAAGAATCGTTAAAAAATAGCAACTCATGTAGGCCCCTATATAGCATGCATGACACAAGAGGAGGCTCAGCACAGGCAGCCCTACAGTAACACATTACCTTGGTGTGCACATGCACGGTGCTACGGTATTTGGGGTTGTACTTGGGGCAAGTTAATTTGTTGTTCGGGCAAGTAAAAATTTCAACTACTTAAAAAGTTAATGTGGAGCCCTGTGTATATCAGGGTCTAGTCTGTACATGTATATCAGGGGTTTATCCAAGATTTCAACAAAAGAGTGTCCAAAATAAGTTTCATTATTTTTCAGGGCATCCATAACTCATCATGTGCGACAGTTTTTTTATAATCCCCACATCAAATTACTATTACAGAGTGGTATATTACAGAGCAGACAGTAGTTTTGTACTGATCTTACATCATTTCTAACCCAACTTTTTTATTCTGGACAGGTCAACCAGCTCTCCCAGTTACTGATAGTAAGTTAAAAGAGACAACCATGCTCACTTGCTTACTTTATCTGAACATCCAAATGTTGAACAGGCAAGGTGCCCTAAACTAGGATGTCTTAATTTCAGTCGCTGTTCACTGAGAGATGCATCCCTACACTCCAGTGTACACATCGCCCAAGACACTCTAGAAAAGTTAGCCAAGACAATGGGACTACAGGGACTTGTCATACAAGAGAAACAAGATTTTTTTTTAATTACCCAAGGTAAAAAATATAGACAACTCATAGAATTTAGCAAACTTCCTAGCATAAAAAGTCAAAAACCCAATTACACGTCCAAATGCAAATATTATAAAGGATCCAATGACAACAGTCAGTGTTTCACTCAGCATGTTATTTTGCAAAGCATACAGGCATAATCAAATGGTTTCACAGCGAATCTTTACTTTCAGGAAAAAATAATTGAAACCAAGACTGGAAGAGTCATCTGCCTCAACATAATCATAAAAAGGAACTGGACTGACACTCTCATGCTTCCTTCTGAAATGAAACTTTTGCCATTATCACTGGGGATTGTGTCCTGTCACTGAAATGCATCAAGTGGCTACATTTTCCAGTGGAAATGTGGCAGTGGCAGAAATTGACCAGCAAAAAAGAAATAAAACATACAACTCCAGGAATTCAACCAAAATAACACAACAAATAAAATGATGCCCGCTACTATATCAGGGAGACTTGTCGCAAAATTCCGAAATTAAAAGACCGAAGTTGTTTTCCATAGAATGGCCAAACTTTCAGATAGAAAAAATGCTCATCTGGGTCAAATCAACAGTGCTATTTTTGATCATTTACTTGAGACGTTTGACTATGGTAAAAATTTCTTGTTTGGGAGTCTCTTTGAAGTTTGGGACACTGAAATTTCAGACAAATTCAATCTTTTTGATCTGAACTTTGGGACATCAGCGGTTTTGATGTTCAATATATTTCTCAAATATCGGGTGCGGGTTTTGCACAGATAATCTGACTGTAAATAGACTTGGCTGCGCACAAAATCATCCAAATGGCTGACATTTTCATGTGTTCCCAATATGTGTAAAAAGGTGAATGATCATTTGTTGCTGCTCAAAATTCTTGAATTTGGGACGGACAATATTGCTTATCTATAAATTTAGTGCAAGCTCTGACCTTGAAAAAATTAGATAAATTTTCACAGTCCCAAACTGGAGAATTTTCACATTCTTCAATTTGGTACAGTGAAAAATAAATTAATATTTTGCCTAAGGTAGGACCTTGTCTAAAATTCTAGAAATAGACATTATTGGCCATCCCAAATTCAAGAATCATCGGAAAGACAGCAAAATTACTCACTCTGCAGATTGAAAATACACAATCCAAAACTTGAGAAATATAACGAATGCTAAAATCGCCCTCGTCACCCAATTCCAGAAAAAAAGAAAATTCAAAGTTTACGTAAGTTTCTAAGTCCCAAATTCTAGAAAATGTCCAAAATTAGAGATTTTTTACCATGACCATTCTCTGCTACAGGAAAGTTCAGAACATGGGTCTGACCTTCAAATCTTCACAAGGCAGTAACAAGGAGCAAACAATAATGGGATAGTCTTGGTTGGAAGTCCATAGATAGGGAAGTGAGCTACGACACATGACTGAAAGGTCTGATGTAAACAAAGACATGTGCCACTCATCAGCTTGCCTAACACAAGGCTGGTCACAACTAAAAACATCTGACACAGTTTGGGTGCAGTTTGAGGTCACAATACCAATGTTCACCACACATTTTTAAGCACTGGGGGTAGAGTGGACCAGCCTTCCAACAATTTTGGATCTATTGGGGG
>NMRA01000301.1:279170-347620 GCA_002633005.1 Phoronis australis | reverse complement strand
CATAGCCTGATAATATACATAGCCTGATAATATACATAGCCCAATAGTATCCAGCTGTACATGTATGTCAGGGGTTTATCCAAGATTTCAACAAAAGAGTGTCCAAAATAAGTTTCATGATTTTTCAGGGCATCCATGTGTGACAGTTTTTTTATAATCCCCACATCAAATTACTGTTACAGTGTGGTATATTACAGAGGAGACAGTAAAGTTTTGTACTGATTTTCCGGATCTTACGTCATTTCTAACCCAACTTTTTTATTCTGGACAGGTCAACCAGCTCCCCCACAGTTACTGATAGCAAGTTAAAGAGACAACCATGCTCACTCGCTTACTTTATTTGTACATCCAAATGTTGAACAGGGCACGGTGCCCTAAACTGGGACATCATAATTTCAGTCGCGTCCCTACACTCCAGTGTACACATCGCCCAAGACACTCTAGAAAAGTTAGCCAAGACAATGGGACTACCGGGACTTGTCATACAAGAGAAACAAGATTTTTTTTAATTGCCCAAGGTAAAAAATACAGACAACTCATAGAATTTAGCAAACTTCCTAGCATAAAAAGTCAAAAACCTTATTACACGTCCAAATGCAAATATTATAAAGGATCCAATGACAACAGTCAGCGTTTCACTCAGCATGTTATTTTGCAAAGCATACAGGCATAATCAAATGGTTTCACAGCGAAATCTTTATTTTCAGGAAAAAATAATTGAAACCAAGACTGGAAGAGTCATCTGCCTCAACATAATCATAAAAAGGAAATGGACTGACACTCTCATGCTTCCTTCTGAAATGAAACTTTTGCCATTATCACTGGGGATTGTGTCCTGTCACTGAAATGCATGAAGTGGCTACATTTTCCAGTGGAAATGTGGCAGTGGCAGAAATTGACCAGCAAAAAAGAAATAAAACATACAACTTCAGGAATTCAAACCAAAATAACACAACGAATAACATGATGCCCGCTACTATATCAGGGAGACTTGTCGCAAAATTCCGAAATTAAAAGACCGAAGTATTTTACCATAGGATGGCCAAACTTTCAGATAGAAAAAATGCTTACCGATTCTGAATATCATCTGGGTCAAATCAACAGTGCTATTTTTTGATCATTTACTTGAGATGTTTGACTATGGTAAAAATCTCCTGTTTGGGAAAGTCTCTTTGAAGTTTGGGACACTGAAATTTCAGATAAATTCAATTTTCTTGATTTGAACTTTGGGACATCAGCGATTTTGATGTTCAATGTACTTTTCAAATATGGGTGCGAGTTTTGCACAGATAATCAGACTGTAAATAGACTTGGCTGTCCACAAAATGGAGAATTTTTACTGTTATAACATTCTTCAATTTGGTACAGTGAAAAATAAATTAATATTTTGCCTAAGGTAGGACCTTGTCTAAAATTCTAGAAATAGACATTATTGGCCATCCTAAATTCAAGAATCATCGGAAAGACAGCAAAATTACTCACTCTGCAGATTGAAATACACAATCCAAAACTTGAGAAATATAACGAATGCTAAAATCGCCCTCGTCACCCAATTCCAGAAAAAAGAAAATTCAAAGTTTACGTAAGTTTCCAAGTCCCAAATTCTAGAAAATGTCCCAAATTAGAGATTTTTTACCATGACCATTCTCTGCTACAGGAAAGTTCAGAACATGGGTCTGACCTTCAAATCTCCACAAGGCAGTAACAAGGAGCAAACAATGGGATAGTCTTGGTTGGAAGTTCATAGATAGGGAAGTGAGCTAAGCCACATGACATAAAGGTCTGATGTAAACAAAGACATGTGCCACTCATCAGCTTGCCTAACACAAGGCTGGTCACAACTAAAAACATCTGACACACTTTGGGTGCAGTTTGAGGTCACAATACCAATGTTCACCATACATTTCTAAGCACTGGGGGTAGAGTGGACCAGCCTTCCAACAATTTTGGATCTATTGGGGGTGGGTGGGGGAGGTGTGAAAATAGTTAGTGGTTAAGTGCAAAAGAAAACCTCACTCTACAGTGGTTTTTACTTATGAAATCATTCCAAACGATTTACCAATAGGAAATGCACACAACACCTGATAAGACCACCAACACATGGCCTCAAAGGTTTCTCCAACATGAAGTGTTGCTAAGACTCTTGTTAATAGATGCAAAAAATGTTACTCATGACCACTGGACTTACCACAAAACAAACTTCCTGGAGTTGCTGAGCTACCTGGCTCCGTCTATAGAGGATTGCTGTCTGGTTCCCAGTAGAGGGAGCCAGGCAGCTCTGCAATGTCAGAAAGTTTGTTTGATAGTAATCCAGTAGTCATTTTTTGCATTTATTTATTCACCTGGATGAATGATAATATCTCTCATTTATTTTTGTTAATAGCTTGACTTTGACCTCTCAGGTATTGTCTCAGTGGGACGGAAATCAAGGTTCAAATTTCAACAAACTAGGGAGCAAAAAGTCACTGATTTTGCTAGTTTCAGATATGGCCTTGAATCTAGAACCACAAAAGGCTTGGCGCTATTTTGTTATAAAAGTGTTCAAATCTGTGAAAAACTTTTTAACTTATTCGTTTGCTTCAGGTTCCAAAAGCTAGAAATAAAAATATGATTGGGAAATTAAAGTTCTGGCCTTTGAACTTACCAAGAGGGGAGAGAATGCTGTGAAGGCAAAGAACCATACTGGATAGAGTTCAATAACACTAGGACCTCGCTAAAATCTAGCCAAAATCACATGTTCTCATCTAAAATACACAGCAATATCTCACATAATTTCGCAGTCTTGCTTTTTAGCAAGGTCCTAGCATTACCGAACTCTACCCGAACAATATTCAATCAACAAGAACAGGCAAATGTTACAAAAAGCTGAACAGATGAAGAGAATGATAGAGCACAATGTCATTAGTAAACATGGCCTGTTTTGATGACACTGTACAACCAAACCAACAACTGAGTGTGAACGGTTAATCAATAGACCAACACAGCTCCATACATTATCACAGGCCAGTGATGATGGACTGCCAGACAACAGCAATCAATTATCTAAATATTAGTTATTAACAGCAAGAAATGATTACAGATATTTATCCCATACGCGTTGAATCTGTTGAGGGAAATACGGCCATGTAATAATGTTTTCCGTATTCACCTCCCGCACTACTTCGACAGTGAAGGTTCAAAAGGTAGGTCAATTTCGACTCAATGTTGTTAGCCAGTTAGATCATCAAACTTTCCGAAAATAGCTTAAAGTAATACAATTGTAGCAGTGTAAATACCACTCAACATGCAACCAGGCCTCAATCCTAACTTCTGGAACAGGACTGTTAATTATATGACAGTTCTGTCTCAGTTTTCCATTTCTATATATTATATTGTCTGTAACTCAGGCACCAATTCCTTGCCAATATCAAACATTGTTGTCACTGGCCACAACAGCACCCGATGCTATCGGCGACAGTATTACTCGAGCAGCAACGACGACCATCCCAGCAACACGTAAGCCTATCCATGCTACAGAGTCCGTAGCCAGCCAGCTAGCTGTATCAACAGACTGTCGTATATTTAGTATACAACTTTGTACCAAGGCCACAGAATCCGTAGAAATGCGACAACGTACCTGCAACAATGCTACAACAGGCATATTTGCTGGAGCTGTCATCAACGCTGGCAAATCTTCGTGAAAACAGGCTACACGCTCCGATCAATGACCTAGTTTCATGAATGAGTGCAACTACCCGATGAGGATTTTACTATGTTATAAATATTCTTATTTATTTATTTCCGAAATATGATACAAGTTCAATGCAAAATAACTGTCATTTTCACACTTTCTATCAATTTCAAGTAATAAACCATTACATTTAAAACTGTTTTCTAGTTCTATAGTTAGTTAGCAACATAACGCGCACAGGTTGTGATTAGCCGCGTAAACAGTCAGGGTGAAGTATTTATAAAATGCCGAACGAAAACAAAAAAGAAGCTCACGAATTCGATGCGTATGGGATAAATACATTATTCCGCGTATCGACCGTCGGTCTCGGTCGATACCTGGAATAATGTCTTGTGGGATATTATTTTATGAACGCCATGCTTGGTATGTTTTGTGTATTTCTTAATTGAACAAGAGAAGGAAGAAAAAGAAACACATCGAAACGAAACGAAGAAAGGGAAAGGAACAATGTGAAGAAAAATGAAATGGCCACTGGGGGCACTGTTGAACACTGGGGCACTGTAGAACGCTTGGGGCACAGTTGAACACTGGGGCACTGTAGAACACTTGGGGCACAGTTGAACACTGGGGGCACTGTTGAACACTGGGGCANCTTGGGCCACAGTTGAACACTGGGGACACTGCTGAATATTGGAGGCACTCTTCAACACTGGGGACACTGCTGAACACTGGGGGCACTATTGAACACTGGAGGCACTCTTCAACACTGGGGGCACTCTTTAACACTAGTGATCACTGAGTGAATTCTACTGGGTCCGTCTACTGGACCAGGTCACTGGTTTCAGATATGTCACTGAATAGGTCCTTCAACTTGGAAAGCAAAGGAAAAAAAGATGAAACACAGAAGTTTAGAAGTACAAGAAATAGAAAAAGTGGTAGGTTGAAACAATGAAGAAAACAGCTGTAGTTGTTATGGTGAGAAGCAAAAAGGACTGTTCACTAAAAAACTAATTTTAAATGAAATTTTATCTCTATATCAGCTCAATGAAACCATTTTTGAAATTACACTTCTACAACAAAAACAGGGTCACTGACTCCAAGGATTTCCAAAAATAGCAGAACAGGAAAGAAACAAGTCATACACCAACATGTGGGCTAGTGATGCAAGTGAGTGACACATCTCTAACATGTGAGTCTCATGAAGTGACAGACTGTATATCCAGTAAACCAACGCACTTGTCTGGCAGTGATTCCAGCATATTCTGGGTCACAACAATTGACCTACTATTTGCCATGAGTAGAAAATAGGATGTTAAAGACAAAGGCCTTGAACATTGAGAACGACAAGGAAGATGAAGTTATTTGCACTCAGACTTCACAATGAATAAAAATCAAGGACAACTCAAGACCCACAGAATGAACTGTTTGAACTGTTACAAATACTATTTACCGCAACCTTTACCCATAAAGCAAAAGAAATGAAGAATTCTATGCTGTATCAAAATAAATATAATGAACTACAGTTAAGAGAAAAAACCCTCAAGTTGGTCAAACTCGACAATGATTGATTAACAAACATTCACTTGTATCCTGACAAGATTGATCAAGTAACTAGTATACCTGTAAAATGATGTGTTACATGAATGAAGGGTATGTTACATAATTCTCAAGGATCTTTACTTAATGGCTAAAAAAGAGTCTCCTCAGAACATCAGGGCTGGCTTCATATTGGAAACACATTTTGGGTGTATTTCCACCTGTCCTCCGACAATAACAACAAGAGCAACGCGGAGCGTTGAAATGCGCCCACGGATGGATCGCAAATGATATGCTTTCAGGGTTGCTTATTTGTGACATAAAAATGGCCACTAGATGGCGCAAAAACATACAATCCATCCGAAAACAAGAACATATCATTGTTTTTTTAATAGAAAGCGATACACCAAATTTCATAGAAATCCGTCACGGAACTTCAGAGAAACAAAGGAAAACAGAATAAAATGAAATTGCCACTAGGGGGTACAGTGTTCATTGGATCCGCCTGAAAGTCGTCACTGTTTGTTGTTAGCTTCATATAAATACACTTACAAAATTTAATAGGAGATACAGCTATGGGCGCAAAACAAAACAAAACAAAACAAAACTACCACAAGGTGGCGCCAGAGTAGTCAAAGTCGTCATCATCAATTCTTCTCTTCACACTCAAGCACATATACTCCAATTTTCAAAACCATCCTTAAAATAATTTAGCTGATAGAGAGGTAGATGCCAAAAAACAGACACGAAAACAGCAAAAATGGCCACTAGCTGGCGCAAAGTACCTTGATTCTATCTGAAAACGAGAGGATAGCACCATCTCACCAATAGATGCCCGTATTTAAAATTTTATGAAAATCTGTTGAGGGCCTTTGAAGATACAGAAGTAAAAAACTAAAATTGCCACCAGGGGGCGTACCATTAGTCAGATCCATCCCAAAATCATCGCCGTTCGTTGTCAACATCATATAAACGCACTTCTTAAATTTAGTAAAGATCCTGCAAACGGTATAGGAGATATAGCCATGGGCGCAAAAAAGAAACTGCTACTAGGAGGCGCCACAGTAGTCAAAGTCATTGGAAAATCATCCTCAGCCGTCTACTTCAAAGTAAAAACATACATGCCGATTTTCACATTTATCTTGAAAGCGGTTTGGTTGATAGAGAGGTGGAGGCCAAAAAACAGACTGGAAAACATTAAGAATGGCCACTAGGTGGCGCAAACTATGTCGAATCCATCTAAAAACAGAAAGATAGCGTCACCTTACTAACAGAAGCCTGTATGCCAAATTTTATGAAATTACATTGAGGATTGTTGAAGATACAGAGGTAAACGTAAAAAAATTGCCACTAAGTGGCATACCAGTTATCGGATCTGTCCGAAAGTCGTCGTCGTCCATTGTCAACATCATAAAAATGCACTTACTAAATTTAGTAAAGATGTTTAGGAGAAATAGTCATAGGCGCAAAAAAACAAAACTGCCACTAGGAGGCGCCACAGTAGTCAAAGTCATCGGAAAATCATCATCAACCATTCTCTTCATAGTAAGAACACACATGCATTTTCACAATCATACTTAAAGTGGTTTGGTTGATAGAGGGGTGGACGTCAAAAAACAGACTCGAAAACAGTAAAAATGGACACTAGGTGGTGCAAACTACGCCGAATCCATCCGAAATCGGGAGGATATTGTCGTCTCATTAATAGATGCCTATATACCAAATTTTATGAAAATACGTTGAGGACCTTTGAAGATACATAGGTAAGCGTAACAAACTAAAATTGCCACTAGGGGGCACACCGGTAGTCGGATCCGTCCGAAAGTTTGCTCATGCTGTCCCATCCATGAAAGGAACACATGTGCAAAGTTTCATTAACATACGTCAATCAGTTTTGGAGATAGAGCAGCGGACGCCGGACGGACGCAGATGACGGCATAACGCGTCCACATATAAAAATGTAGGCGCATACTAATGATTCCCCGACAGCCTGAGCTGAAGTTTGGTGAAGAAGGGCCTTAAGTGATATTTTACAAATCTTTTTTTTCTGGCACATCACTGCCAAGTTAACAGATGCTCTAGTATGCACCACAACAAGTCCACTTGACACAGTTTGTCAATACTACAAAATTCTTAGAAAGCTTTCAGGCGGAAATGACAAAGCAATAACGGTCTTCTCAACAGTGTCATTTCAAAAGACGACTTCCTACGTCACTACCAAAAACACTGAAAAGTAGATTTTAGCTTAAAGGAAGTGACACACTTTCCAGGAAGAAGTTGTTGACAGAGAATCTGATTCTAACAACTTCGGAGACTTTCACTTTTCAATCGGGCAGAGAAAAACAAATTCAGAGTTTATACATATATTTTTCAATCTCATGTTCTCTGTTCCTACATTTCTAGGGCAGGCTCATAATGGTAGACAGGAGTACCTTAAAAATCAATTATTATAGAACACTGCATGAACTTCGGGGAGCCACCATGAACTAGTATAGAGTCCCTGCTTGGAATACAATCAGTCGACAGTGGCTAGACTGGACACAAACCACATGACCATATAGTGTTTACAGACAAGCAGAGCCTTAGGGAACAATTTACTGGTGGACACACTATGACAGCACCACAACTTCACTAGTCTTTCAAGTGTAACCGAGTGTCAAGAGCAAAGTAACTCTCTTTCACACCAAGTGATCACTTCACTTGTCTTTATGAAACAGAATAAATCCCCCACACTCTTCTCCAAATTTGAGAGCTTTGAATGTGTTTTACACTGGGGGTTACATTGTAACAGGCCTAAACAACGTGCACTCCCTGGATATAAAACACACCTAGCCATGTTACCCAAGTGTTATGATCTAAACTCCAAATTATAAACTCAAGCTAACATGGACACATGGAGTAGTTATTTTTTAATTGTCTTACATTGGTACTGTTTTTGAAGACATCATAAAATCAGTTTGTGTTGAAGCCAGTTCACACACTTTTCTTGAAAGTTGGTTATTTCTCTGCAGCCTTTGAGGGCATGACAATCACCAACAAATTTGAACACAGCATTTTTCTGATCATTGCCAAAGTCCTGCATTTAGTAAAGGCTGAACCTTTCAGACACAGCCATCCCAGCAAATGTCCTGATCCTCCACACCCACAATGCAACAGACAACCTTTCACCTTACATGTTACAACACACCACCAGTGCCCACTCACACCCTACAGCTGTGACCTTTACAGCATCACCACAATAGTGTTGTAATCTGTGGACAGCCAACATGTTATCACAGGCATACTAGACTAGTCACAAGCTTACATAACTAGTTCAAGAGCAAGGAAGTACCAATGAACCTGTCTGCAGAATGGGGAATCAGTCTCATTACACACCACAGCATACACTGATCAACCCCATCTTCCTTCCTCACACACTGCAGTGTTCTTTTCGATGGAACACATTTTTCTCACGAAGCGCTACCACTGAGAATACAGGTGAGCTGATCATTGGAATGACTGGACAGCTTGGCTTAGATTGTCTAGTACTAATCAAAGAAATCTGACAATATTTTGTTTGTGGAAAAGCTCAGGGACCCAGCAGAGTGTAGCTGATCATCATCTAGGTGGGATTCAAGGAACAACAAAGCACATTTTCGGGGAAAAAAGCCTTCACGCAAAAAGCCAAGTTTTTTCCTATTACACGTCAAGAGTAATGAGAGCAAAAAAGCAACTTCTGCTTCTGCTTAATACGCGCTCAGATTTGGTGGACAGCAATTCACAACTACATTAATTTAAAAATAAGAGCAACTGGAGTGCTGAAATTCCCCCATGACTGCTGTACGTTTAGGGGTGTCTATTGGCATCATAAATTCAATAAATATCCTGCAAAGGCTGTGGGAGATACAGCCATACACACAGAAAAAATTCCACTAGGAGGCGCCACAGTAACCCAAGTTGTCCGAGAATCCACATCAGCCGGCCTCTTTACAGTAGAAACATAAACGCCAATTTTCAAAATCATTCTCAGCATTTGGTTGTTTGAGAGACAGATGCCAAAAACAGACTAGAAAACAGTAAAAAAATGAACACTAGATGGTGCAACATATGTCGAATCCATTCGAAAACAGGAACATGTAATTCTTTCTTTATAAAAAACTATTTACCAAATGTCATGAAATCTGTCAAGGAACTTCGAAGAAACAAAAGAAAACGAAAACAAAGGAAATTGCCACTAGGGCACACAGCATTCATTGGATGAGTCTGAAAGTCGTCATCTTCCGTTGTCAACTTCATATAAATACACGTTAACTTTAGCAAAGATCCTGAAGAGAGTTTAGGCGATACAGACAAGGACGTGAAAAAACAAAACTACCACTAGGAAGCGCCACACTAGTCAAAGCCGTTAGAAAATCATCCTCAGTTGTCCTCTTTACAATAGGGACATATTTGCTAATTTTCACAATCAGCCTTCGAGTGGTTTGGCTGACAGAAGGGCGGACACCAACAAACAGACTAAAAAACAGTAAAAATGGCCACTAGGTGGCACAAAATAACTCAAATCATCTGAAAACGGGACGATAGTGTCATCTCACTAATACATGCCTATCGACCCAATTTTATGAAAACCCGCGGAAGATAGAGGTAAACGTAAACAACTAAAATTGCCACTAGGGGGCACACCAGTAGTCAAATGGGACCAGAATTCGTCGTCATCTGTAGTAAGCTTTATATGAACACATCTGCCAAACCTCATCAAAATCCTACGGGGGGTTTAGGAGATACAGTGCAGACGCTGGATGCCGAGACAGAAATGACGGCAATATGCACCCACATATTTTATATGCGAGTGTATAACAAGGGAATAAATCCCACTGTCAACCTTTCTCATTGTTTGAAGATGTTAAGTTCGATAATTTAAGTTTTTTGACAATGGCTAGGACCGAAATGTCCCGCTTTATGCAGCTGTAGATTCTTCTTTGTATAGCTAACAGGGGGTCTTAAGTTTATTGAAAAATAAGCTCTCGGATGCTTGATCGAGTCAACACGATAACAACACAATGTTCTTTTTGCCAATGTTATGTTTACGAAACATAGAAATTTGAAACAATGAATTTCAAAGCCAAGTAAATTGGAGACTTGGTGCCCAACCATCCAGGAAATTGGGTTTTAGATGTAAATCTGTAGTTGCCCTAAAATGTTCAAATAATACTCAGGACCATAAGACTTAACTTGATGATTACTTAATTGGAACACATGCAAACACACACAGCTCATGACTGTGAGAGATTCTCTACTCTCCAGTATGTTGTTTATATTTAATGTTCAGAAACATTTAGTATTGGTGCACAGGCCATTCCATGCCAACATCAATGTGTCAATGCTTAAGAGAGTGTCAGTTAATTGTAGTCAAGGATCAATTGCTAACTATACCATTGCAGTGTTCTTCACGGCATGTTTTAAGTCGACGCTGTAACGAGTTTGGATTTTGCCATGTCGAGTTTGGAGAATGCGCGTCGAGTTTAGAAAGTGCTGCGCCAGGTTTAAACGTTTGGCTGGCTTGACACTTCAGTGCTCGGCACCTAAGCAGAATTTGATTTAACCAACTTCAAGCCCAATTCAGAACTTTTGAGGCAGTCAACACTATATGTATAACTTTGTATGACACTACAAGAGTTTGAACAATAACTAACAAAACCTGATGAAATTCTTTACATAATAAAATTTCATGGAGTCAACTAGTTTGCTTAATCAAATTACTAATCTACTTTGTCATTTTAACTTTAAAATTTTGCATTTCAATCTGTAAAGAAACAATTTAATTTGCTTAATAAAGACAATTTTGATTTTGACTGATATCTAGTGGCAAGTTAGAACTTATGAGCTTATTCAAGTTGACAACAGGTGTCACTAAAAATGTCGAGCCCTGAGACAGTTGATTTCTTGCATGGGAAGATTCACGACCACCAATTATTCCAGTCTGCGAATACGGCTTAACCTAAATAGGGATAAATGAGATTTCAATTTTTTTTCAGAGGACATGTTAGAACATGTTGGTTAAGCAGAAACGTGAACACAGTCTCCCACAATCAGTCAACTTTCCTCAAATTAAGCACTTCACAGTCATATAAAGCTGTGGTGAATTTGCAATGACTGTTATAATAAAAAAGTCTCTCGTAGTAACTCGCCGACCGACAATTGCTCTTTAGTCGACTGCTTAGGATGCTTGACTTAGAACTGACAGGTACCAGTTCGAAACTTTGAACATGGAGATTGTTCACTATACATATAGGCAGTGGCACATCTTAACTAAGCCTACATGTCAGATAATTTCCTGCAAATTACATTTGACCCTGGCTATGCTATCAGATCCATGTTACAGTGTGTAACTTTCGAGCGTAGACAGATGCCTTCAAGGCTGTAGACGTCTTCAAATTGTTCAAGCTCAAATAAATACTCTAGCAATCAACATGTTTTCAGAATAGTCATTCATTCCATCAACAAAATGGATGACCGAACTTGTTTTCATCCAATGAGCGCAACGTCAAATGAAAACGTACAGTTTATGGATAGGTCACCCCTCTACCAGCCACGCTGAAAGGAATCTATACTATAAAGAGGTTCCTGCTGGTTAGACTAAAACAACAGCAGCAGATCAGGAGTCAGTTCTTTACTAAATGCCTAACTTTAAATAACTAATGTCTTAAAGGTAAAAGTGGAGAAAATAAGTCCTTCTTCAAAATGGCTACCGAGTACCGTGAACCAGTTTAAACTCAATAATAGACATTGCCACTACTCAGCGAAAATTGGTTCCTGGCAGCTATTTCAAGAGGGACCCATTTACTCCATTTTTACCTAAATCCGTGTAAAACTGTAAGTGTCAACCGAACTGTGAACACCACTGTCACCATACAGACAATGCAGTCCACAGTAAACACAAACAGAGTATTCAAATTCATTAGAAACAGCTGACAAATATAGACAAGTTAAAGACATGATCTCAATCAATAGGTTACCTGTGTGTTCTGTGAATATATTCCCCGTGTTGATCGTGACTGGAATAGAGCTAGACCGTGACTGCTTCTGTTTCTTGTTCGAACTGGCCGACTTCTCTTTTCCTTGTTGGGCGCCCATGGTTAATCCTACATAAATTCCGCCCAAAAGAAAAGAAGTGAATCGCAGTTCATGTCGTTAGATGTGGAAACGAGCCTTGCATTATCCAAAACCGGGCATCATTTTGATTCTCAATGAAAATGCGAAATAAAACTGATTTTCAAATCAGGAAGAATGTCGGATAATCCTCAAAGATTGTGTCCATCTTGGAATGAAATTGAGGCACTGCCCAACATTACTATCTAAATGCCTATTTACAATAATCGAAGATATAGTCGTAATAAATTAGTTTTATTGTATTCAAAGAATAAATGTTATCGACATATACTTCATATCTAATAAATACGCGCGTTTATTTTATTTTATTTTGTTATTAATAAAAGTATCTGATCTAATAAATTTATGATGTGATATTTATGTTTAGTGTTCTCTTTAGGTGGCGCTTAATGTCAAGATAATATTTTCGTATAAATTCCTTTTAAAGTTGACGTTTGTTACCAATAATTTCAACTACACAAATTCCTCAAAGTAATAGTACATTTATGGAGCAACAAAATAACCGTTTTAATGTAATGAAACCTAGATTAACAGAAAATTAATCAATATCAAATTATCTCCCCTTGAAATTTTATCATTATGGGATGCCTGAGAAGTATACAGAAATTTGTTACCTAGGAATTCAGTGGGTGACATTCGCACGCGAAGACCTCTTGCAATTTTTCGGTTAAAAACGAGCTGTGTAACATTTACGCAGTGTTAAATAGATACTGCGTGAACGCCTTTTACAAATTCATCTACGAACACAAGCACAAATACAGGTAATGCTCGTTTGTATTTTTAGTCTTTGCTAACTTATCACGTCTTTCCTTGACTTGCTTGTCTTTGACTGGTCATTGGTTAAAGCAGTATTTTTGCATCCGCTCCCAGTCTCGGTCAGCCAAAGCAGAGTCTTTGACCTACTACTCTTAAGATTATAGACTCTGGTAAAGATTTTGCTATTGCCCATTGAACTCGAATTTGATGAGACAGAGTGCTGAGTGGGGGATGTCGAGAAGGGGGTTCCCACATCCCACCTAGGAAACTTTTGATTTTTGTCCTTGAAGTTGAAGGGAAGCATTTCCTTGATTACTGCAGCATAAACTTGCTTAGTTTCCTTGTTAATCACTGGTCGGATCTAGCAGACCCTGATTTTGAGAAGGAACAGTCCATGAATAACAGGCATGTTTTTCAGTGGATGAAACTGATTCTCAAATTCAAAATCAGGAACTGCTATATCTGACCAGTGCCTGCTTGTTAACTTAGTGTCTTGAAGACGAGTAGTTATAGATATTCCTGGTGGGAATGTGATGAAGGAGGAGGTTAGATACATAGAACAAGACTGGTTTATTAAGCTTGTATGTAATATATATATGGGAATGAGCGTGTGGCCATTGGGAAGAGTCGAGGGAATGACAGTCACAGTGGTCGTTATATTAACATAAACATAAACATCAAGATACAATTCTTGACACTCTCCACAGCGAAAAAATGATATATCAGTTAATGTAAACACACTGTTAGCGCACGTAGAAAAATAAACACGAACAAAGTTATGTGATAAAACGGCGTCCCTACACTGATATGAACTGATAACTAAACACACCAGGTCACGATACTGAAGGTTACATAAATGATAAAAACATATGATTAACATTAATGAATGTCCATATACATATATAGTCAGTCCTTTAGCCAGTTGACGAGTCCACTGTCAGATGCATGTGCTTGCCCTTTCTGACGTTTGTGGCTGCGAATTACAATATCAGGTATGTTGTGATTGTAGTCCACCAGAAGTAATACTGTTCGTGGTGTGTGGACAGTTTTTGAATTAGGCTATCCATTACTCATGCACACATAACTGCATGGACGAGCTGACGCAAATGTGGGATCCAAACAGCTGTTAAACATGGTTCATGGTTGGTTGGGCACCCAAATGTAAAGACATTGAACGGACCTGGAGAATCACGAGCGTGCTGATTGGGTGGTAGCAGAATAGGCTTTTTAACATCCTGCTCTACTGGTCAAATCGGTCCGTCTTTGTCCAAAAATAGGTTCAGTTGTTTTTGGCGAAGCATAGACTGTTAATGATTTTAACCCTCGCTAATAATCCAAAGTTTCTATATTGTGGAACCACTTTAAATGTGCTTGTCGGAGTTCACCAATAGAAAGTCAACCAGCAATGTAGTTATGTGTGGCTACTTGAATTGCATATTCAATCACATGGAGCAATTAATCTAATCTTCCTCAGCGATTAATGTCCATAGTGTTTTGTAACTCAGGGCAATGAACTTCTGTTGATGTAGTAGATAGTTGAACCGCAGACATCTTGCTGTCGCATCCAAATTGTCTCTAACAGAAGCACATACATGTATTGATCAAATTAACCACGCTGTTAGAGTGTGTGTTGATGGACCAGTCACACTGCAGTAACCAGGATGGTCTGTTGCACCACAAATTATTGTGTTCCAGCTGTTGAGTTGTGATGCCTCTTGTCAGTAAATCCGCAGGTTTGTCCTTAGTGGGGCAGTGGTTCACTGAGCCAAATTGTCAGATTTCGTTGACTCAGTTCCGAATGAACATTGGCAGCCGCTTGTGTCCCGTTACCCAGTGAATGGCAATATACTGTCTCACCACAAAACTTTTTTCACGATGGTCAGAGATTTAAACGATGATTTCTCCACAAAGTTGGCAAGCACTAAGTGAAGCTAGTAATTCCAGTATGAATGGTGAACTTGCTGAGCCAAAGGGGACAGAAGCAAACCGAAAAGCTTTGAACTGGCTTTCCGGGTTGTCTGGCGTACACAGTAACAGAAATTTTGTGAAGTTGTAATCGTGTTCATTTAAACCGATGTTGAGAAAGACGTTCTGAATGTCCAATGTTCCAATTTTCATGCACACGGAAGGGTAGCAATATAGATCTGAGATCACTAAGTAGGCACTTGCTAATGTCCAAACACTCGTTGAGACTCAGGTATCCCCCAGAAGCCATGCTGAAATATACAAATGGGTATCGTTGGCGAATCCTTAGCAACTGAGTGATGTGGCAAGTAATGTCCAGTTGTCGTGTCGTCGTCTGTTGCTTTCTCGATGAATCTTCGTTTCAGCTGACCTTGAATGATGTCGTGGTAAATCTTGAAGTGATGGAACGATAGACAGTGTGTCATCGCATGCATTCTGTGTAGTGCCAGGTCACAGTTGGTTGGCAACAGCTCGTCATCGTCTCACCATGGCAACCCTGCAGTGTGGTCACAAGTGAGAGTTTGGTGATGATTCTGGAAGGAGGATAGAGCATGATTCGCATTCGGTGTGTCCTTCATGCCAAATGCTTCCAAGTTTCCAATAATGTTTGAGTATTTCCTACTGCTGATCGAATGGCACTTTGAATAACGCACATGTTGTGGTATGCACAGCTGTTGGAAAATTGGTTGGTCCAGAGAGGAGGTAACAGAGTTTATATTCAACTGTAATCTGTCCATCACCACGTATCAAGCGGTCTCCAATTATTGCCCAGTAATAATTTGTTCCGATGAACAAGTCGTTGTCGAATGTGTTGTGCGGAACATGATCGACTAAGTCCAGCTTTTGCAAGTAAGAGTGTTGACGCACAGTAGTTGGCACATAATTTCGTGGTGGTGTGGATGTTTTAGCCACAACCAAAGTTTGTAGTTCGATATCACCTGTCTTGGTATGCTACTTTACGGGAGCCACAGGGGGAGCCACTGGGGTAGACCGCAGTCCAGTGGATTTGGCACCAAAGGAAGACAGGTTGATATGGGCGTGTTGACATTTCTCAAAATCAGCAGAGGTTATGAAGGAATGCTGGCCTTCATCCAGGGGGATGTTTACTTTCATGGTGGCCCGTGGAGTACTGGTGATCGGGCTCCAGCTGTTTTCAGTAAAACAGCTTCCAACGTGGGTGTAAGTTTGGCATGTACATCTTTTGAAGTTCCGGTTTTGACATCAGCACTGGCGTCAGATGAACGTTCTGAGTTTGGATTAGTGTTGCGCAGTGAGGTGGCTGTGGTGTCTGTTTTGACAATGACAGCACAAATATTTTGATATACAGTCATTGTCAACATGGCCGCTGAATGCGACAATGTTTATTGCATTTAGCAATTTCTAGCTGTTTGTCCGGAGCGTGGACAATCGAGCATTCAGTAGAGCGATGATAGTCTTTCGCCTTACAAAAATCATAGACCATAACTTACATTTTGGCCTTTCCTTCTGGGCCTTATATGGGCGATAGCCCACGTGGAAGTTCGAGGCAAAAAGATCTGCGTGAAATTTGTTATGTGGATCGATGGTTTTGAACGCGATCAGTGTTGTGACACCCATTTCTCAGTGCAACTTGCCGTTCTCGAGATATTTGATAGATAATGCCCTGATGACTTCTAATATTGACTTATCTGCACTTTGTTGGCCTATCATATTCGTGCTGGAGATCACATTTTATATCTACTAATTGAAATGAAATGTACATACTAGAGTGTTTTTCTAGTCAACTGCGCGAAGACTTGTTTTGGGGCGAAACCTGATGCAAGGTGGCACAAGGTGGCATAGGCGGATTTAGGGGGGGGCCCAGAGGGCCCGGGCCCCCCCCCTTGGCTGCCGCAAAAAAAATAAAACAGTAAGAGCGCAGGGAAATGTAGAGTTTATTAATTAACATCAGTAATTAAAATTATACGGATGAAAAAAGATTTAAAAGTGTGCAGTTTTAGTGTTGGGGGGGGGCTCAAATCCAATTTCAAGTGTCAAATTCGGAACACGGCGCATTCGTAACGGAACTATCATGGCTAAGTATAGGCTCTCCCCCGATATCCCAGGCGACCGGCAGTAGCGCTGCGCGCTACGACTCCGTTTCCATCGTCTGCTCCACTGTGCAATGAAGAAAATTTACTTCATTTTTTAAGAAAATGGAACCTGAGTGACGATGAAAAAACAGAAGCTGCTGGTAAGATGTGGATTTTAATCGAAGCCTTAGTGAATCACTCAGAAACTCGCAATACTCTCTTTGTCAAACCTTATCTTAAGACGATTTCCAAAGCAATCCCGTCATTATTGCCAACACGAAAAACGGATTTGGTCTTTTTGGCATTTGAAGATTATTTTAAATATGACAAATTTGTTAAGAATTGATGGCACAAAATGAAAAACGTGTAATAAGCATAACAAAAAGAAGTAGGTTTCGCGCGCAAACGCTGTGGACCATAAACAAGTAGGTCTCTTAGTATGAAAATAGTAGTTAAATCGTGGTGGTGTAGTGGTAACGCATGTGCGCCCTAATCGCCAGGTCGTGAGTTCGAGTCTTTGATACTTGCAGCTTTTCCTGTTTGACACGTTCTCCGTTTTTTGCCTTTTTTCTTGAATAATACTTCAGGAATCAAGGAAAATGCTTGATTTTTAGAGGTAAAAACAGAAAAATTTGCCCCCTTCCCGACCTCCCCCCGTTCGGTGCTATGCGCATCTACAATCGTGGTTCAGTTTGCGCAAATTCTTACAGCCGGACAAAATGTTGGGCCCCCCCCTTGTGATATCCTAGATCCGCCACTGGGTGGCACAATGTTTTCAAATTTATATTTACAGAGCTCCAGCTCATGGCTCCTTTGACTCAATCTCTTCAGATTTAGTATACATCTCCTCACACACTACCCACAATGCATGATTGGTTTCTCATTACAACTTCCTGTTCTTGAGTTATTCAAGGTTTTCTGATTTGATGACTGTTGTTTTAACTGATTCCCTATGAAAATTTAATGCTATCGTATACTGCATGTTGGTCAGGTGTAATAGGCGATGGTATCGTGGCTGTTGTCGATCTTACCTTAAAAGTTTTATTTGATTTCTTTAATTGTCACTTCTCAGAGCGCTTTCATTGTTATTACATATACCAGTACTTGCTCCTGGGTTTGCGGTATTTACACACAATCACAGGTATCAATCAATAAAGACAGATATTGTGTCTACATATAGATATGACCTAAAGAACAATTTGAGAGCAGTTTCATAATGGTGTGTGTTCAAGGAGGTTTTGTGACTTGAGTTATTGTACCTTTATTTCAAGCAGGTTTAGAGTCAGCTGCTGTGGTCATTGGTTGCTTGTCCTACTATTTCCTTGCCCTTCCATCACCTGAACAGCTAGTCAGTGAGTCATCACGTTCACACATAACTTCAGTTATGCAGGCCCATATCTGTCTGGGATTAAAAATTTTGTGATGCTCAAAGGCATATTTAATGTGGTTTGATAGTGTGTGATTTTAGGTCACATGCACTTTTCATACATAGTTTGAACAGCGTGTTGTGTAGAAGGGTTGGTATGGATTTGCTCTGACTCAGTGGGTAGTTTCAAATTGACTCTGGGGAGATTTGTTTATAATTGTTTTGTATGGTAAAATCTCACGAATTTAGGGCACAATATGTCAGACAAGTGACATTTTATTTTCTCATTTTTTCTTAAATGATATGTAGCATAAAATTACTAGTAATGTTTTACCAGAGATTTTGCTATTATCTCTAGGTCCTGGACATTTGCTCTAAAGTGTACAAATCCGTCTGGACATTTTGAAAATCAGCCCTACAAAATTCGCTGGGAGTTCAAATTTTCCAAAAATTCAGACCCAACACGCCTTGTTGCCGCTAGCATTGGTGGTGCATCAGTACCCCATTGGCTGCGGCGCCAGGCACTGGTGTATAACACCCCCATCTAATAGGAGAGTACATTTAAATGGAAACAAAAGTGTCATGAACATAACATAAAATATAGTAAGTTAGAGTAACCACATCAATTCACGTGTGTTTTCCTTGTAAGTGTATGGGAGAGAATGGCCAGTTAAAACCAATATTTCTAGAAATATATCCACTGGATTGTCAAAAGGCTGTAATTATGCCATTCCAAACTCGATTCTTCTTTTTAGAGAGAAATTTAGGAACACAGATTGCTGATGTTGTCTGTAGAAATCCAGTACTTTGAAAGGTCCTCTGTTCATTGTACGTGTTTTTGCGTTTCATTGATTGAGCTGCGTTATCACCACGACACCGATCAGGAACTGGACCATATGTCGTATCAGGAACTGGACCATATGTCGTATCAGGAACTGGACCATATGCCGTATCAGGAACTGGACCATATGTCGTATCAGAATCTGGTCCAGCTTCTTTACCTAGAACATCTCTCGGTTTGTAAAATAATCAACAGTCTTTTTAAGCCTTGTTATGGCAGACATGACTCGATATTCACTACATTGCGTCAAATGCGCATTTCGTTTCATGACGAAAGATTGATACGACACTGGCTGTCAAAAATGTCCGAATTATTCCCCTCGAAAATGCAAACGTTGCCCACTGCCGCTGTCAAAGTAGAGTTGTGAACGGCATGACGTTTTTTCACAGGGGGGTAATCATAGATATGGGATAAGCCACCGAAACTCCTCAGAAATTAATTAATTGAGTGTAATTTCGATTGGCTGGATGACATGAGAAATCCACCAAAAGCAACTACTGCTATTCGCCAAAGTGAAAAATGCACAAGAGGCTTCCAATAAGATTGGGGTATGGCGACCAAAGTTTGGTCTAAATTGACCGGCAGAGAAAACAAAAAACTTTTAAATTGAGTAGTTCTTGCCCTGCTTTCAAAAAGCGAGGTAAAATGTCATAGTGGTGTCAAGTTTGCACTTTTCATTCACATGGTCACTTGCACTGGTAATGTGGTTGGTGGAATAATTTGTGCTGGGCGAGTTGCTCATCTGGACCCAATCATTGTTGATGGTCCACACATGCACAGTACCAGAGCTGACTGTTCATTGAACCAAAAATAAGTCACTGTTTGTGTTGCCATGGAGATGCTTAGAAATCATTTCTTGTGTTAGCACATCTGTGTTTATGTTATATAATAAATCTCAAATGTTGATTTTCGAAGTTTTAAATGTCAGGCGAAAAGTTTTCAACAATGACCAACCTTTCTGTCTTGTTTGATGATTTTCAAAATACTGTAAACATTCGGGTTAACGCCCATGTTCACTTAACCTCCCATCCCCTACTTTAGGTGGATTTTCGATTTAACCGCCCACTGCTCGGTTAACCGCCCCTCTGTGATTTTTGAAGATTTCCAGTTAAGCGCCCACCTCACGGTTAAGCGCCCATCCCCAACTTTTGAAGATTGATGATTACTCACCCAGTGCTAAGGAAACACGCGATTACCCATTTTTAGATAAAAATCGATGATAACAAAGAATGCAACGACAGCATCGGGAATGGTGGTTTGGCAATGTGAATTATAATACAAGTAACAAATTATTGTCCCGGGTCATGGATTTGCTTCAAAGTGTAATACCTTGAACACTTTGTTACTTTATTTCCTTTCCATGTTCGCAAAAACTAAGAACCCCGCTGGCTTCAATACCTATGCAGCGCTAAGTTTCCGTCTGTAGTGCTCTAGAGAAAACATATATTCGAAAAAATGAAGCCAGAAAAACGTGACAGTGGAGTTGCTAACACTCCTAATTCGCTTTAGGTGGGAAGCTTGGATTTTGAAGAATTCCCTTAACTTTGTGAATATTGTTTCCTCCTACCTTTTTAGCCCTTTCGAATAATTTTGTTTCTTCATTGGCTAGTTTCAACCGAAACAAAATCTTTCCCATTCGAGTCTGAAATATCTACGACGTAGGCTGACTGAAAATCGGCAGCTGTGGGGAGGGGGTGAACCCCTGGGGCCTAGGGAACATCGAGCCGCGAATTATCAGAACTGAAACTTCGCGTGGCAATTTTGGGGTACTTTGTTTTTTTTAAAACAGCAGGAGGCCTAGGTTCAGTGTCAAATAAACACCCTGTCAGCTTAAACCTACTCTTATACTTTTTACTGTCGCTGTTCTCTTTTGATGTGCGACTTTGGTTTGGTGCGAGCGCGCGAGTTCCCACGCTCTGGAGTGCAAGTTACCCTGTCTGCATATGTGAGTGACAGGTGACTCATATGCGCGTGCTCAACCCAAGAAAGAAGGTCTTGAGAATTTGTTTGCCCTGTCTTTTGCCATAAAACTCGAGACACATATTGAAAGAGGCCGTTACATTACTTGCCGCCATTTCCAAGTCGCTATCGTTTGTGGGGACATTGTGCGCAAACAGCGGGACCGAACAGTGTCGCAGTACGATATTGTAGGTGATGTTATAATTGGATAACCTAGAAAGCTTGGATCGTTTAACAATGAATAGAAACATCACTGTTTTGTGATATTTTATCACATATGTATGCCGTGGTCCAGGTCGCATGTTACGACTAGGTACATGTCATTCAAATTTAGATATTTAATTGTTAGTTCTGTTTTTTGCTATATCACTTCATCACAACATAACAGGCTTAATTGTTCAAAACTCAAAAATCTTTAAAGTCTTCTTACAAGTCAGGTGACAAGTTGGAAAGGCTGGTTTTTATCACTATGTGTGACTATTCTTGATGGTCGTTGGTCCCAGTGCTCATATATTGTGACTATATGACTATTTTTGCCTCTGGCTGTTTTATTGTAATTTCCTTGTGTCCAGCCACTGAAATATACTCTTGAAGAGTGTGTGTATCTGTAATATTCATGCTTATGTTCCTTTTACTTGTCATTCACAAATCAATAAATCAACACAATCACATATTTCTGTTAAGCAAGATTAACCTACGCCATTTGTAATCCATTGACTTTCTATATCAGTGTAAGTTACAAGGTTTCCTGTTCACTACACAGCTCAATATCAATTTGTTTTCCCTTGAAAATATACTTATTAGTACCCCCGAGCTCCTGCAGGGCCTTGTTTAATGAAGACTTCTCAATATAGGGTTATATTACTGGTAGTCATGTTTTAGTTTAGTAAACACTGCACTATACTCAGTTATTAGATGTACTGTGGTGTGGGGACATGGCCACTGTTCATTGATTTAACTGATTGATTCAGCATATTTTAGCGTGGGGGCGTGTTCGCTATTCATTGATTGACATTTTACTCAGTCCAAAAATCATAGGCCTTTGATGTTTTTCTTAAAATTGAATTGGCAGCGCAGTATTATTTTGCTTTTTCTGTTCTACATGAAATTTACACACAACTTGTATTGTTAATGTCTTGAGGGTCTTTTAAAAACATTTCCAAGAAATCTGTTTTTGGCATTTACCGTAAAGGCTGATTTGCTTGCACCTATGCCTAGACCATTTTTGCACACAAGTATTTCTTAGAATTCACACGAGCCAAAAGAAGCATTTCACGCCACCTTCAGTGAAAAGTGGACACTACAGTAATTCTTTACTTATTTAGCACAAAATATGGCAGACAAGTGAAATTATATTTTGTCAAATGACTTCACTAAAATAAAGACCAAGAAACTTTTAGTCTATTACTACATACTAGCATAGTTAATGTACTGTGTATATGTCGTAAAACAACATTTGGTGGAGTTTCCACTCTTTGTAGCAAAGTAATCAACCTTTGAAATATGGAAAGATGACAATTTTGGCAATAATTCTTGTTGTATCTTCCCACCCGTTTATGACAATGTGTCCTTGAACTGAATCTTTGTTGAGTTGAAAATGTTTTGGTGAGCGTGGATGTCAACACAAGTGTGTACAGTATGTTAGTTCCATTTTTATGTAGGCCTAGCTGTTATTCAAAACATTTGACAACAATATAGAGTATGTAAGCCTTGAAATGCTGGAAAAGCAAATTCTGTTTAATTAAAAAACTTTTCATGGCAACAAATGCTTGAAGTTTGCAGCAATTTGCAGCGTACACTGTTGGATTTTACATAAGTTTGCTGCACGGATATCAGAAGATGTCAGGGCCCGGTTTCTAATCTTTGTACTCGAAACGAACTCGAAACTATTTTTGGCAATTTCTCTGCTCCTTTTGTGCGAACTTAAGATAATTGGTTATCAGACTGTGCTCGAATACATTATAAGTTTATGCATAGGAGTTTCTAGTTCAAGTTTGCCCTTGAAGGCCCTTATATTCGTGCTACAAACTCGAGTAAAAACTCGAAATTTCGAGTTCAAACTCGAACTTATTGCTTTAATATTGGGTTTACAAACTGTGAACTAAGGGCAATAAATTATCTACGTAAGTTATTGTGTACTCGAGCATAGAATAATAGACACTTATCTTGAGTTCGCCCAAAAGTAGAGTAGAAAATGCCAAACCTAATTTCGAGTTCCATTTCGAGTAAAAAGATTGGAGACCGGGCCCAGGAATGACTTTGTGTGATCACTGCTTAGCTCATGGACGAGTAGGTTTGTTAAACCATCGAACTGTACAAATTTCATTGGTCTTGCTGAGTATTCTTATTATAATGGACACCTTCAAATACCGTATCATCCAGATGGTGCTACTAAAGAATGATCAATCATTTCAGTTTTTGAACAGATTGAGAACAGAAAGCTGTTTACCTGAGCTTTGGAAGAATGCATGTATTTATAGGTTGGACTTTTGTCTGACTAGTGCCAGTCTTGCCAGCTGGTAACAGTCCCTGCTGTATTTAGTACAGTACAAGCAAAGTAGCATATTCCATGACGGTGGTCCGTTTTGCAATTTTCTGTCCAAAAATGACAAGCACTATCCTGTTCAGCCGTGCTGGCTTTAATCTTAACTCACTTCTTCTGAAGTCTCCAAAGTGGTGCACTATGTATGCAATTTATGTTGAACTATCACTTAAGTTGATGTTAATGAATAGAATAATATGAATATCTTTATAAATTCCTCTCTCATTCATCTCAACACAAAACGGATGCTTATGGTAGTCATTTCAACAAATGCATATGACTGTCATGACGGGGAATGCCGGTAGCTATCAGGTGTCAAGCCTGTGAAATAACAAGTTTTTGGGTTTTTTGTAGTACTGTAATAGGTTTTTTTGTGGTAGTTGTCTCCCCCTGCCTCTCTCCCTCTCCCTGTTGTTCTCACTCTCCCCTTCTCTCCATCTCCTCTTCTCTTGTTCAGCTACTCAAACAGTCCCTCCAGTTCTTTCTCTGAATACATTTGTGGGCTTCCATTCTTATGCTTCTATTTATTTTCAGGTATAGGTTGCCATGGATTCCATGGATATAGACACTGCGGGTGGAGGCCCTGACGCTAATGGCGACAACATCTACTCAAAGCTCAAGAACTTTCACGTTGAGAAACGTATCGGCAAGGGTCAGTTCAGCGAAGTGTTCCGTGCCACGTGTGTTGTGGACCAACGCACCGTAGCTTTGAAAAAAGTGCAGGTTAGGAACATAGAGATTAGGTGATATGAATTGTGAGTTAAGGGGTTAGCATATGAAGGGTCATCATCGTATGTGTGTAAAAAACAGCAGCGCATGTATTAAGATATGCAATATGAAAAGAAATTTATATCCTGGAAAATTTCTGCGATGCGGAGTCTAGTGACCTAAAGCCATGTCTGAAGTAGTAATGTTGTGTGATTGTCTCATTTTTGTGGCGATAAATTTTTTTTTGCTTCGCTGTCCAACTCACCTCAGAAGAATGCAATAGTTAAACCTTTCAAAACCTAGGTCACGCACACGATGTGTTTTTCTTCCTCTGACAAAGAGGAGAGTTGAATTTGTGACGGGACTTTTGGAGGACTGTTACGAGTTTCATGTTAGGTTTTCCATGGCAACAGTGTACATAGGCAATTTTGTTTTATTGTATTTTTCTGTGAATTCAAATGAAGCAATTGAATTTTATGAAATGATCTATAGATATGAATACACATTAAAGGTTGATATAAATTTTCAAGCAAGGTTCATTATTAGCCGTTGTGGTTTATATGATTTCTCGTCACTAAACAATGATAAATGATCAATAGATGTTTTTTCGTGAATAACGATTACACTAATATCAGACTGATGATCTTATGTCATCGAATTTTCTTTTTATTCTTAGATATTTGAGATGATGGACGCCAAAGCTCGCACAGACTGTATCAAAGAGATTGACCTGCTCAAGTGTTTGAACCACTCTAATGTGATAAAGTATCTGGCCTCATTTGTTGAAAACAACGAGCTTAATATCGTGCTGGAACTCGCAGACGCTGGCGACCTCTCCAAGATGATCAAGGTGACTATAGTTAATCAAGTTTGGGAAATCACAATTTTTGAAGTGTAAAACAATCTCGAACTTGTTTTAACCTAGTTAATTGGTTTTGCAAAATTTAATGCTTCCAAAAGTGTCCCAGTGCTAGTTATCCGAAAATTGGCAAATGCTATTCTGGTTTGAATTCTAATGCATTAAAATGACTAACAAGGATCCTTTATATTTTTACTGTTTGCGATCTACATGTTGGGCACATATCTACATCCTGTCTGGCTCTGAAGTGAATATTGTATTTTGAAGAAAAATTCGATGAAGGTTGGAAGTTCCTAAGATTGTTGAATTCTGCAAACAACAAGTTGCTCTGATATTTCACACTAAGCAGGACATTACTTGTCATATTTTCAGCACTTCAAACGACAGAATCGCCTGATACCCGAGCGTACAATATGGAAGTATTTCGTTCAGATCTGCGGCGCACTGAAACACATGCATTCCACGCGAATCATGCACAGAGGTCAGGGTTCATTGTCGAGAGTCATAATTCTTTAAGAGTCAATGAGTTATGCATCCGTTACTTTTTGAGTGAAATTTGACTTTTATGTGTTGAAACCACCAAATTCCCTCACTACGTCCACAATTCCAGCAGATCTGTCCATGTCTCCCTTCTTGGTGAAGTTCACTCATAGTGTTCCTTCTGCTTTGTGTACTCAGTGATTCTCTTGGCTTTCCAGAATATAGATGCAAATTGTTGCTTGGGGTGGTTTAGATGATTGTTTTCATATTGGTAATGATGCCAAATATTTTTTCTCCTTTCACCCAACTATTTCAGCCAGTTATTCTAATTCTTATTGTCCTGGTTTTCAGATCTCAAAAAATTATTCAAAGAATGACTGGTTGAATAATTTCCAGTGGCACAGGTTTGTTATACTTTAGCACACCCTAGGTGTCATCCATTTTACATAAATTTGCAGATATAAAGCCTGCCAACGTCTTCATAACTGTTCAGGGTATCGTAAAACTCGGCGACCTAGGTTTAGGTCGTTTCTTCAGCTCAAAAACAACAGCAGCGCACTCTCTGGGTAAGTTTTAGACGACATTTCAAATCTGATCATCATTATTTAACAAATCTTAAAATTGCTATAATATGGTATTACTGACTCTCACTGTTATAAAGACCCCAAAAATGTGTTGACGGAGAAATTAATATTTATTCTTGATGGTTGTAGTTATATATGAGGCAGAGGCGAAGACAATTTTTGTTTTTATTACAATTCCTAACTGTGTTTGGAGGACAGTGCATAAAGCATGGTTTCTGAAAGTTCCACCTGAATCCAACCCACCTTTTCTGAGATATTTTTTTTCCAAAGTTAGCTAAATTGGGACATTTTTTACTAGAGTCCTACATAACATTAAAATAGATACAAATCAACAACATAGTAGACAGTAGGTGCTTTCTCGCCTTTTTGCGAGTATAATTTCTGATACCTGTCTTGCATTGGAAAGCTGGGGTTTGTTTAATGAAAAATGACTGAAGACTTAAGACAGAAAGTTGGTCTTACACTCCACCAGTTATTTCTGAGGAACGGTTAAAACTCACTTCAGCAAATGAATTAAAGTATCTAAGAGTATACCGTTCCACTATTGCTACTTATTGAGAAAATGTGTACAGATTGTTATGTTCTAATAATTACATGATTAAATCTTTGTTTACCAACTGTGAAGTGGTATCGTAAGACCAAATATCTGTCTTAAGTCACTCTCCACGAAATAGACCTTCATGGAGTGCAGGTCACCTGGCACCCTGACACTCTGTGTTGGAGACTAGGCTTCTATTAGAATCTATCATTTGAGAATTACGTCAAGTGTTTGGCATAATAAAAGAGTGTACATGACAAAACATTATGAGTTGTGTTTCAGTGGGTACACCCTACTACATGTCCCCTGAGAGGATTCATGAAACTGGCTACAACTTCAAGTCAGACATCTGGTCCCTGGGCTGCCTTCTCTATGAGGTATCATCCTTTATGACTATGTGTACCTTACTGCTGTTTACTAAGTGGGGTTTACATCTGTTTTGTTTACTTCATTATTGTCTACTGTATGTGGTACCGTCCTGTATGTTTAGCATATTATTACTTATTTGGACCCGTTTTATTTTTATTTACACGAAACATCCAATTAGATCATGTCTTTAGGAATCAGTTTTTTTTTTGGTCTCATTTTTCATTCAAAAGAAAATGGTAGCACTTTTAATGATCAGAATCAATTTTGTTTGTATCCAATATATACAAGTCAGAGGTTTCTTCTTTGAGTGGATTTTCATTATTTTAAGTGTATTGGTCTCCCCAGATAGTCCTAGCAATACTTAAGTGTATTGGTCTCCCCAGATAGTCCTAGCAATACTTAAGTGTATTGGTCTCCCCAGATAGTCCTAGCAATACTTAAGTGTATTGGTCTCCCCAGATAGTCCTAGCAATACTTAAGTGTATTGGTCTCCCCAGATAGTCCTAGCAATACTTAAGATAGGTGTGTAAACATGATCACTTATACATACTAGGCTTGCTTGTCAACTGATAAGTAAAGTTGGCCTTTTGCATCATATTGTGTTATCAAGGAATTAAATTGTGAAAGTAGTGGTAATGAGTAGCTGTGTGAATTTGATACAATGTAAGGATTCCCGTGGTGTCATAGGTGAATGGAAGTGAAGGAGTCTAACGTAGATGTGGATAAGCGCGACCCTCAAAATACATAGCAGACGACACATTTACCTGTATCACTGTTAGGCTTTGAACTTGGAACATCCTCAGTGTTTGTGTAAACAAACAATAGATGGTGCCACAGTGAACTGCTTATTTATTTGACTAACTCAATGTCAACTCGCTGTACCTAAGTTAACTGTTTGGTTCTTCTGGCTAAATATTTTCTTTTTTCGTGGTTGATTGTAGATGGCTGCCCTTCAGTCACCTTTCTATGGTGACAAGATGAATCTATATTCTTTGTGCAAGAAAATTGAACAGTGTGACTATCCACCCCTGCCAGCCGACCGCTACTCTGAAGAGGTGAGACATATGCAGTATTCTCCAGTTTTTAATCCATATCTTAAAACTGTATATGCTGTTTTGCAGACTAAATAACCAACATCAAAAATTGTCCTCTTCCTCTATGAAGTGCATCTTGAAAGTTGGCTCACCATGTTTGGGCGATATTTTTATTGTCATGAGGAGCATGTTGGATTTTTGGTGTTTTAATTCACGAATTACTTATAAATCCTTCACGAACTATTCACATTTATTGGTTAAATGTTGTAGTTTGAGCAGATGTATGTAGCTCAGCTCCCCCTGGAGGGGACACTGACGGGTTACATGCCAGCCATTGCTGGTACTCATGCAGGCAGCTGAGACATGCATATGGACCAATACAGGTTAAGTGGCTTGTTCAAGGGTTCAGTTACATGACTGAATCCTCGGGTGTTTTTGGTTGAGAGTCTTGCCTCATCAACCAGGGACTCACCTAGGATTTGAAAATTGGGGATCCAAATTTGCCAGATTATACTTGCCTAAGCAGGGGTTCCGTATGAGGTCATCCTGATGTCACAGGACAGGGAGGTATTCTCTCCAAAATGTGGCTGCCAGCATTTCCCGATTGTCAATGTGATGGTAAAAATAGAAGGCAATAGTCTGCAATCTCAATTTATGTCTGAATATTTATCGAATTAAGACAACAAATTGTAGGTTTTCATAAAATTTATCAATCAAAACAGTTATAATTCTTTATCTAGTTGTCGTTTTCACTTAGGTTGTCTTGAAACCGGCAGTCTTTTCCCTCTTGACCATACAGTCCAACAGTGTTTTTTTAAACTGTCTACCCGAATGTCAGCTGCTTGGTGAGTTTCTGCTTCAAAGTTACTCTCATGATGTTTGTCTTTTCAGCTGCGAAAGCTTGTGGCCATGTGCATCAACCCAATCCCTGAACAGAGGCCAGACATCAATGCCATCTTTCAAGTGGCCGAAAAAATGTACACTCAAAGTTGTCAACAAGCTCAGCAGCAGCCAGAGCAACAGCAGTAGCAGTATCCACGGCAACAGTAGTAGTAGTAGTTGTGGTATCCGTGGCAACAGCAGTAATAGCAGTATGTACGGATACACACATATCTCAAGTCGTCTGACAGTAGTAATGATGGTATCCACATAAAAGTCCATCTCTCAAGATATCTGTGATTGTAAACCTTGTCATATTCACCACTGGATTAATTTATTTTTATTTGTTTTTTGTTTTTTGTCTTGCATATAGCTCCAACTTGTGCTAAATTCCGCTAACTAGTTGCTGCTGAATAGTTGACTGTTTTCTGTCATCATTTCTAAAATCTTTCGATACATTTACACCAACCTCCGCACTGTTTTACCTCTCTCTGTTCTTAAAGGTTGCGTAATTTTGTCGTGACTTTAAGAGCGACTCTGTGTGAAGACGTTAGGTGATTGAAACCAGGCGAATGATGCACTGTATCAGTTGTTTGTATCCTTCATTGTTGATTGGTAGATGGCAGCACTGTGCTGTTTCTTCATTTGAACGTAGTCGTTTTGTGTTGCAAATTTTGCTGTAGGCCCGTGTCACAGCATATGTTATAGTGCTCTCCACTATTGAAGCAACTGTAAACTTGTGTTAGCAGTTACATAAGTTGGGAGAATGTTTTAGAGGCACTCACTGAAGGTATGTGAAATAATTAAGGCTTTGCTTGTGAAATCATTGGAATAAATATTGTGACCTGTTTCCGAAGAAAAGTAGTCTCACTTAAAGCAGCTATAAACCTGGCTTTCATTACAAAAACAACTGCTTAATATCATTATGAAATCGGTATCAAATCGTTCCTCTGTCAAATTGGAGATTTTTTCAGGGTTTGAATGAACTCACACTTAGATATTACTCGAGATGAGGCACCGTATGTTGACTTGTTATGGCGTGTTATCTTGTGTGGTGAGGATGGCCTTAAGGAACAGTCGCCTGTCAGATCTTTGCAAATCCTGAAGTTTCTCATCTGAGTAAGGAACAAGTGGAGGCCAATTGCTGGGGTCAATAGTATGAAAACCAATCAATTTTTAATCCAGGCAGTTTCCTGCTTTTGCAGATAAAGTAGTTCTAAATGAATAACATTTTTTTTTCAAAATGTGCAGAGCTTTGTTGAATGGAGTTTTGTCAAAACCTAAAAAAAATCCTGTTGGGTCATTAATCATTTGAAAACATGCCAGGAGTTTGTTTGAAAATTGCAGTTCACTTCAGTCAATGCAAATTTCAGTTTTCAGTTGAGAGAGGAACGCTGTATGTGTTGCAGGGTCTGATATGCTGTGTGTTGGTCCCCACTTTGGATAACTATTATTATAAACTTTTTACGACTGGTCAGACACAGTGAGAGGCAATTCAGTGACTGAACTTGACATTATTGAAAGCCTTTTCCCTCTGTTGTAATGACAAGGTACATTTTGGGACCCTTAGACTTTGTGGCATGGAGGTCATGCACCTGGAATGCTGCATAGTCTTTGTGGCAGGGAGGTCTTGCACGTGGAACGCTGCATACTGTTGAAAGTGCAAATACTAATTGGAAAAATTTGTCATTCCGGTGTTTGTTTGATCATGCCAAATACTTCTTCAGATGTGCTCCTGGAGCTTGTGATAAGACAGACATAGTTGAGTTTTGTTTTTGTTGGAGTACATGTGTGCCACGGTGCATTTGATCACTTGCTGGTAGGTGGCACAAGGAGGCCATGGGATTGTGACACTGGTGGCGCTAGTGCACCTAAAGTTCAATGCAATGATTCCCAGAATAGCTTTGGTGTTGATGTGTATAAATTCAGGTCAGTCCAATCATGTATAGAGAGAATCGAATTATTTTTCTTACTTGTAAAAAGCTTCTCACTTTTACTATTTATTGACTTGTTAGAAATATATATGTATTATGCAGTCTTGGAAATGCCGTCCAGTAGAGTGTTGGTTGGGGCAGATATTTTCTTGTTTTTCGGCCCTTGAGAATGCCACCACAGAGTTGTATTTTTCAAAGAATGTACAGATGTATAAAAATGGGTTCTGACTAGGGTGACTAAACTATTTGTCAAATAATCCATTGTGGTTCAGTTAAGCAAATTTCTTACTTCTTTTCATTCAACTGCTGTCAGAGTTGCAAACTCTTTAGATTTCAACAATACTTTGGTTGTTTTACAATTCAGGGAAATGGGGCTGGTCTCCCAAAACTTTTCGACTAGGGCTGCAGCCTAGTTATTTCCCTGTCCCATAAAAACGGCACGAGTTCTGTTATGACTGTTTGTCTGATCTGTCAACAAATCAAGTGAGCAGTATCTGGTATTTGGTTTTTGCCTAGCGGCAGTCGGTTGTGTAAAATGTTTACCAACTTCTGTAAAGTTCAGGCATATTGTAAAGCCTTACACTTAGTAGCTTTTATATGGCAGATTGTTAGGGTTTGAGTGTGTACTTTATTGTCTCTTTGTTAAGCAAATCTGATCACATTGTAAATTTTCTGTTTTCGACCATGTGTGTTGTTTTATTTAAAATATATAAGTATGTTATCCAGAAAAACATGTTTTACGTAGTGCAGCCATAGTGTTCTCCGCCCAGTCAAACTACTGTGGGACAATATTGATCAGTATTCAGCCATTCCTATCACTGACACGCGTCCTGTGTTCAGAAAGCTGTGAACATCAATTAGTGTCATCATAGGAGAATCAAAAACTACACAGACTGCATTAAACTCTGTCCTGACAGGGTAGTTTTCTGCACGATTACACATGAATGGATACCTCAAACAAACTTGCATTTTATCATCACTTAGTGGCCAAAGTTTGGCCTGGACTCGTTTCAGGGTTGCTTTATGGTTTGGGTCCAATGCACACAATTAGTCTGTAGCGAGACTGTTATCAATGCTATCTCCTGTTGTTTTAATACAACATTTATATTTGATCGACTGTTTTGAGTGTTCACAAAGTCAGCAATAAGCCCACCTTAGGTCAAAATTTAACATTTTTAAAAAAGGCCAATTACTGCTGTCATCTGGAAGTGACCTGTTGACTGGCCAAACAAATTGAGACGTTGGCTATTACAATACCTCTCCTAAAAATTCATAACATGTCTGTAGTTGAACTGTTGACTTACTAAATGAATGAAGGACACTAAACAAAAATGTTATAGATGAATAGCACTACAATAAATTTATCAGAATTTAATGAAACATTCATTGGGAGCCAAATTTCGATTTTGGACTAATGGTCGGAGTAGAATTAAATAAGTTGGTGAATGTTATAAAGTACAAGGCAGCAGTTAGCTGTAATAATTTGATAAATGAGTAGAAAAGAATTTTTGAGGAAACGACTTTTTTCAAGTAGGTAACATGAAAGCACTAAAAGTGGTGATGCTAAAAGTTGTTTATTTACAAACAGTATGCAGGATACATCACATGGTCACAAACCGTATGCAGGATACATCACATATGGTCACAAACCGTATGCAGGATACATCACATGGTCACAAAAATGAAATAACACTGAAAACTCCAATAATTATTTGACATTGACTTTGAATGACCTTGGGAGAGTGCAAGGGAGTTGGTTTGTGTGCCACCCTACTTGAACTTTGCATCAGGAATGAAGACATTATCGTAAACATAGAAAACCAAAAGTAGCCACTGTCTTTAATGAATCGTTAGTTCTTTGACTGCATGCAGCACAACCTACTCAAGCTGTTTCCATGGCTTCAGTGCTTCTAACAACAGTGCTTGTCACCTCAACCTTGATAGGTTTGACAGACGTGGACAGGACTCCAGTTGTTCCCTTTTTGTATACATATCTCCCTTGCCTGGATAACAAGACGGTTAATATTAATTTCAAAAAAATATTCAGGATGAAGGGAATACCTCTTAAAGAACAAGTACATTATTACGGAAGTTATGTGGACCTGAAGGAGCAACAAGTTAATGAAGAGACACTTATTAGCTGGCAAAACAGGCCTTTGTTCTCATGAAGGCATGCATGCAGATAAGACTTGAAATGCTTGCACCAACATCGAATTCTAAATAAAAAGATTGCGCCACAGCAATTGGATAAGTTTGGAATGTTTGCCCTCAAAAAGGAATTTTGACTGAAGAATGTGAGTTTTTCGCAGTTTAGCAGCACATGGCCAGACAGTATTGTGAAACTAGGAGTATGCCCTGGGCTGTTAGTCACAATGTTCTGATAACAGGCTAATAGTAAGTAACTGAACTGCATTACAACAAGTTTACCAAGAGAATTATCGAAAACGTTGGAGGATACCCAAGTTCATTGCTCAGTAATCAGTCGAATATCAGACTATGTGGTAAAATTTGGGAGCCATATAACATAAGTGAACGGGCATTATAAAACTACAAAAGTCCACTCTAGTCAGATTAGTGAACAATAAGTGAACAGGCATTATAAAACTACAAAAGTCCACTCTAGTCAGATTAGTGAACAATTATTTTCGAATTGTTTCAAGATTGACAGATTTTGTACAACGATAGAGCATAATTGGAAAGCAGAGTAAGCTTCGAATCCAACAAGAACAGAAACAAACAAATCAGACTTCGAGACAGAAAGACAACTGTTGCTCACCTTTGACCTTTGATGTTGGCCTCATCGTANCGGGCATTATAAAACTACAAAAGTCCACTCTAGTCAGATTAGTGAACAATAAGTGAACGGGCATTATAAAACTACAAAAGTCCACTCTAGTCAGATTAGTGAACAATAAGTGAACGGGCATTATAAAACTACAAAAGTCCACTCTAGTCAGATTAGTGAACAATAAGTGAACGGGCATTATAAAACTACAAAAGTCCACTCTAGTCAGATTAGTGAACAATAAGTGAACGGGCATTATAAAACTACAAAAGTCCACTCTAGTCAGATTAGTGAACAATTATTTTCGAATTGTTTCAAGATTGACAGATTTTGTACAACGATAAAGCATAATTGGAAAGCAGAGTAAGCTTCGAATCCAACAAGAACTGAAACAAACAAATCAGACTTCGAGACAGAAAGACAACTGTTACTCACCTTTGACCTTTGATGTTGGCCTCATCGTAAGGTCGGATATAGTCCACCTTGTCTTTGGTGATCACACACACATCAACGTTGGTCCCGGACCCCAGGTCATTAAATATACCTGCAGCGATGGCATTGCGTACAAGCTTCTTAGCTTCCTCAACCTATGGAAGAAAATTTGAATTTGTTAAAGCCAGAATGTCGTCATTAAGAGCTTTTTAAACACACCAGATGGACAACAAACATAAATTATGCAAAGTTCACAGGCAGCAGCCG
The DNA here is from genome assembly GCA_002633005.1 of Phoronis australis. Taxonomy (NCBI): domain Eukaryota; kingdom Metazoa; phylum Phoronida; family Phoronidae; genus Phoronis; species Phoronis australis. The sequence goes on along the minus strand of NMRA01000301.1, from coordinate 312,916 downwards.
CATATACACTTGTTGCCTTAAACCTGAATTACCCGGCTTCAGTTGACAGTTTTGAAGGTATGCTTTTAACAAGTGGACATTTTACAAATTAAAAATATTCCAAGTTCATTACAGTCAGGCGAGGCTCAATATTTAATGTAAATGAAATAAAAACAGAAATGTAATATACAATACGTGCATCATACACTATATGATACTTTCATGCTACCTTTCCCCTGCCTCTAAAGTTGCATTTGACAGCATAACAGAAACTGAGCAAAGTGAGTAGATTCTTTTACACAACCAGAGAGTGCTGCAAAATGTCGTCAATTCACTGCTACAGATTGGATCAAGTGACCAAGTACGAGAAAGGTAAAATAATCGCAAAACAATAGTATCAATAAGATGGCCAAATTTCATCAGATATGAAAGCTGAAATCTCAAAAGCCCTGTTGCAGTTCTCTAAATAATAAGTTGAATTTTGGATTATGCATTTTTTTCATACAAATAAAAGACATTTCGACAGCCTCTCATGCAAAGAGAGGAATATTCTAAAAACAATTCCAAACAGCCTTTTGGAAAACAATGCATAAAGAATTTCATAAAAATCTGACCCGCCACCTTTGGGACATGACATCCCAATGTTAGCTAAATGAAATCATTTAATGTTGGGTCAAGAAATACCAAAGGAGAAGTGCTTCCATATAAAGATGAATTTGGAAAAAAACTTTGATGACTAAATCTGTCTACAGACACAAAAGCAGCTTCTGCGCCAAACAATGATTGCCTCAATCAAATTTAAGAACGCTGAAAAGATTGCAGGTAAAACATATCCAGGCTAAACAAATTAAAAGGAGACAGGAGAATTTCAAGATGGCACAAAGTCAACAGGTGAAACGAAAAAAGGGTGTTGGACCATGTTATTACAGTGTGTGAAGAACCCTGTACAGTTTCAAGAAACTGAACACGAGTATACGAGAGGCACTACTAACCTCCATGTTAGGCTTAAAGCCATCCTCAAACACTGCCATGGCCGCCAAAGAGCCGGACCCCATAGTGACGTACGGGAGCTTGTCTGTTGAGCCGTGGGGGTGGATACTGTAGAGGTGGGGACCACTGCAGTCGACCCCACCCAGAACCAAGGCAGCACTGATGTGACCTTTGTACCTGAAACATATCTGGATGGTTGAGTTGAGAATCGTAAACAAGTTACAATGTTTTGCATGTAGCCAAGAACAATGCCCAGTTGCGACAGACAGTAACTAGGCAGCCCATTACTTATGGTACTTCAGGGTTAGTAACTACTGTGTTCTGACATTTAACTACTTAATTAGTAAATACAGTGATGATACCTGGATACATTACAATGACATGATAGCAAACTTTTGATAATGTAATCAAAATCCTTCCGATAACATAGGTTCAAAAAATTCTTACATTCTCCTCCACTTTTAAGAGAAACACAGGTAAATTGGTTTGTTTAGTGTACCTAATTACATATTCAAGATGGCGCACAAAGCCATGAAGTTGTGTATTGTATCGAGATTCGTGAAATGCGTGTAAGTATTTGAACTAGAATGAAGCTACAGTTAAACATGTTTGCACATCAATTACACACTGGTACAAACAGTGTATGTTGTAGACCACATGCCACCAGGGAACAATTGCTCAGGCTGAGAATGCTTTAGTGTTGATCATCACAGTGAGCTCTCCAGCCACTGTTGATCTTAAGTCTATAGCACCTGTGAACATTACATCAGGAACTACTACACGGGTGAGAAACAACATGACTGCCGGACCCAAAACATGACCGCTGGTCCTCCAATCAGACCAACTCACTACAAAACAGGATCAAATAGGGCCGCCGCACCAGAAAATGGGACTGATGCACCTAAAAACATGACCGCCCCACCACAAAACAGGACCGCCGGAGACTGAACATGACCACCAGACAAAATGCACTTAACAAAATGAATGCCTTTGTGTGATACTGCGGGTTATGTAGTAACCGGTCAGCTAGCTGTGTAAAGACTATTGTCAAAATACAGCTTGGTAGCACTGTATTATATCCCCAAAATTTCCCACAGCCCGGGTAGTTCTGCTCGTCACCTCGTCAACATTGGAGCTAGCGACCGGCACAGGTGCATGCAAAATCTAGGAGTCAACCAACACTCACCTTGTAGGTTGCAGCCGCTTGAGTGAAAAACAATCTAATGAACATTTTCTTGCACAATTCTTTGCCTATTGTAACAAAGAAGTCTGTTGTTGAGCCTGTGACATGTGCACGCACCATTTCCTAAAATTTTGCAACATCTTTCGGAAGATGATGACAACTTCAAGCAGCAAGATTTGTTCTGGAATTCGGTTTTCTGATATTAAAATACTAAAAACTTATAACAAAATGAAACCAGTTTCGATAATTTGTTTTGCCATGTGCGCAACCTCGCAGAAGAGAAGAACAGCTGACTGAAGAATCGGGGAAAAAAGGAACTGGCCTATTGAGCCGACCTAAAACAACGGATCACAATTTTTGCAGCAGAATAATGACAGAACGACAAATTTTCCTGAGCGCCGATAAATAATTTAGTTTACTCAAGGAAGAGTGTCTGTAATAACACTAATTCGGTGAAGACTTTACATGTTCAGTTTTTTTACCCATATCCACGCAAAGCTGCATATTTCGTATACAGCATTGCCGCACAAAGGTTAGTTATGATGATGCTTCACCCGAGAACCAGAACACCTGTTTTCTTTTTGTTTAATGACTAAAACGACAAATTGGAGAAAATGATTTTCATTATGCAGTGTCTAAAATTATAATTATTTAGCTCAAAAGCGTGCAAAGTGTTTGGTTTGTGGTTAGATTAATTTATTAATTTTGAATGTTGACCTTTCAATTGTTTATATATCACATACCGGAGCAGAGCCTGGTGAAGTAAAACTCAAAAGCGCCACGTGTTACAAAGTGAAATGTTCTGCAGCGCACAAAAAATTTCGGTGGATTAACTGGCATAAGACCTGCATATGCATATGTATATAGCTCTATTGTATGATCTGTGTAGGCCTACACTGTCAATTGACTGGTAATAAATCTTAGCCTGTTTGTCACTGCGGTTTCAATCCCAGGTGGTCATGTTCAGTCTCCGGCGGTTGTCTTGTGATGGGGTGGTCATGTTTTTAGATGGGTCGATCCCATTTTCTGGTGCAGCGGTCCCATTTGATCCCCGTAGGTCGTTTTGTGGCGAGTCGGTCCGATTGTGAGGAACGTTGGTCATGTTATTTCTCACCCATGTACTAGAAAGGACTCCTTGTCACTCACTACCAAGTAAACAGTCTCTGCTATGCACGATGCTCAACAATATCTTCACATACTCAAGCATTTAATAACAAGCATATCTCACAGCCGCAATGTAACATCAACAGGAAACAAGATTGACTACCTGAACAACATCTGTTTCAACATTCTATTGGCTGTACAGACTCGCGCTTGACGGCCTGTGTTCAGGCTGTGCAGTTCAAGTTGAGATGAGATCAGTTGAGTCGTCATCTCCGTGTCAGCGGCAGTGCCAGCGCCACAGCAACTGAAACAGGAGCAATAATTGAGTCGTAAATGTAGATAACAAACATGACCCTTAAAGACTGAGCCATAAATGTAGAAGATATATATTACTAGCCATGGATGAGTGATAAATGAGGATGGCATTCTTTCCCAGCTAGAGGCCTGGGAGAAGCTGTAAAAAATTCACTCACTAGATAACAACAGTATTGCAGTATCACATCTTATGTTGAACAAGGCTTTTGATGTCACCGTGTCCCATGAACACAACAAACTATGATAAAATGTTCATATTAAAAGTTTATAAAAGGTCAAGATTTTAATCACAATGTATTTCTTTTGCTTTAAAGTGTAAAATGTATTTGCTTTTTTGATGTTTCTACAGAAATGTTTTTTACCGTAACAATGACTTAATCGGTAGCTATGGACAAAACAACTGTACACCTCAAGGAACAGTTTTTCGGTTCCAAAAGGGATCCTTATTTAATATTATTATCATTTAAATGGAACCCAGGGATATACATAGTCTCATTAAAAATTTATTTTCGTATATTTTTAAAAGGTTTTTTAATAATTTTCATCAACTTTTAATTAACATAATAACAAAATATATCTCTGCGATCATTGTTGTACTATCTGGCTGTTCAATATCACTGTTGTTCAATATCAATTTTGTTCAATATCACTGTTGTTCATACTTACTATATATTGGGTGCTATATAGTGTATCTTGCTGCAATTCTTGTCTGCCACAACAGTGTCTTCAGTGGCCCTGGTATCAGCCCCCAACACCACACCATCCTGAAAGAAATAGCAACATTAACCATCATGCACTAGTAACAGGCAACAGCACACAATGGAAACAACAGCGCCCCCAAAATGTGGTGCTGAATGAAGCATTATACACTTATGAATTATCCTGATCAGAAATGAAGACATGCGAACATCTAAACATGTCTTTTTGCATAATAGCTCAAGACCGACTATTTGAACACGTTTTAGTCTGTGACCGCCATTTGAGCCCTGAAGCTCACTGTCACATGTCCCTTAGGCAAGTTACCCTGCCACTGATCAACCAAGTTAATGCTAGTTTCACGGGAAACCATGGCAATATAACTGCATTAGCAGACAACACAAAAACAAGAGTTACACCAAATCCTCATTTTCTTAAAGTGATTGGTTGATAGGTTGCCTAGATCAAATTGCGATTGATGCAATGACTTCTTTACACTGTTCATCATCAACATTCAATTACTTCACATTCAAAATGATTCTGATTCAGGAACCAAGTCTGAAATATCCATCGTGACCAAAGCCCAATGGCTATGACACTCAACCAAAACTCTTTATTGACCATTCATAGTTTTTCTCCTGAAATCCTTATATATTCAACCTGGCAAACACTTGCCTCAACATGTGAGGTCATAATTTCAGAAAATTATAAGAAAATGAATACAAATCTTATCCTGAAAGTTTCACCCTCACAGAACAACTTTGGAGCATTTTAGTGACTGTCTCCTTTTGTTGTACATGCACCGAGAACATTTACTAAGAAAAGCAGTTCTGGGGCCCATTTCATGAAAACTAACTTAAAACTTAATACAAAAATTAGTCCAAGACCAAAGACAAAAATTCAGAAAAGACTGTCTCATGAGCACAAAGTCAGATTTTGGTCTTCAACCTTAATTTAGACAGAAATGAAGTAGCTTTTTGACAGGTGAGCATACAAACTACGTTTTCACCACCTGTTGTGAATGCACATAACAAAGTGAGGCAGTGTGTGAAATACATTTTCAAGAACAATTTAATGGTCTTGAAACTCTAAAAGGGGATTTGTTTACACTTTTGTTACAATTGCTAAAGAAGACCCTGGCATGGCTGGAAAATATCATTTCACACATGCAGGTAAATCGTACCGCATAATCTTACAGCCTTTGCAGGTTCTGGAATCGAAAGCAGATGATCTTCAATTTCATATTGTTTAGTTGCATTGAGAAAATATCAACTAAATTTATTCCTCAGCAGTTTACTGAGATAACAGTTATGAATTTAGTCAATTACAGCAAAAGCCCAATCTTAAGCCTGCTCTGGAGCAGACTAACATTCCCTCTTAGCTTAGACCAACTTCGGACTTAAATTTGGTCTTGAGAAATTTCAATAAACAGGGCCAAGATATCTTGGTTTTAAGCCTGATTTCGGTCTACATTAAGACAGACGTTTCATGGAACGGACCCCTGAAAAGACTTGGCAAATTATAACTGCACAATTGATCAACACACATGTAGTACAACTGACCAACACAAACTCACCTTGTATATGACACCAACAATGGTAGTGCCAGTCTTGTAAGCAGTCGGAGCTTTAAACCCTTTCTCTTCAAGGATGTGATTTCTGGAATAAAACAAACTTATTCAAGGTTCTTATGTCATCCTTGAAAGGTAGAGACAAAAGTCTTCTATTTCCGAAAATAAGAAAGTACAAAAAAATCCATTATCCCATATTTCAAAAACTCGGGGTTACATAGCTCAAAAATTTCCAGTTTTCATTTCCTGAAATAAAAGTGCACTGCCCCGCCAATTCTAAACTGAAGAGGTTTAGACAAACGATGAGTCATTTCACATTTCAGGCGTAAGGAACAGACGACTTGTTTTATGATTAAGGAAATTTGTTACTGCAGTACTTAAATGCAGTACTATAACAGCCTCTCTTAATCACTCAGACATTTTGTCTTTGGCCAACTTGTTGAGGTGCCCGGCTATGAATTGTCAGTTCCTGAGTTTGAGACTCACCTGGAACAAAGTGACGTTTCACAATTCAGGGAAAGTTCAACACAAGTTTATAGATAACATAAACTCTCCAAATGGAACCTGGCAAACAAAATAGAGTCCTTAAATTGTTACAACTACTATGTCTCATTAAATTGTGAATATGCAAATGAAGGATGACGTCAATATTTCGTTGCTCAACTCTCCAAACCCGACCTCAGTTTAAGACAATGCCATTCCTACACTTGCAAAAGGGGTCAACAAAAACTCCCAAACAGAACAGCAACAAAAGCAAAGAGCGCACAGCGCCAGTCAACTTTTGTTGCCACTGTCGATCTTGTTAATCCGCAGATGCTCGAAAAAGAACACATTCGAACAGTGTCTCCTACATAGGCGAGCGAGCGAATCTCTAGATGGCAGGAAGTTTGATGAGATTCGAGTGTCTGTGGTGGCTTTGTCTGCTTTTCAAGACAACGGTGTAAAGAGCGATTTGTTTTCTCAAATGGTCTTTTGCCTACTTTCAGATGTTTTTGCCCTGATACGATCTAATAGTACATGGGTGGCGCTGCAGCACTGAATAAAGTGGGGGAGCTATAGCCTCCCCCAGCCCCCTATCAGGCTATGACGTGCTGCCCATGTAGTAGTACTCAGGGGCAGATCCAGGATTCTTAGTTGGGGGGGGGGNCTTGGGCCCTTGCCCCCCCCCCAAATCCACCAATGTTATCTTGTGGTATGATGTCAAATTTCCTCCTAGCTCAGGTGTATTTATTTCTAAGCTGATGTGTTGTCTTTGCTCTTTTCCTTTTAAGCTGTGTAATCCATTGTTTTCATCAAACATGGTGCTGATGCTCCTGTTCCATTAGGCAATTTCCATGTAGCATATTGCTGGTACGTAGCAACATTTTGGGAAGATTTTTGTGCTTTGACCGCGAATTTGTTGCGAAATCGGTGGAGCTGGACATTGTAAATGGTATTGGCAGAAAGAACAATTCGTCATGGTCTGTTGAACCTATTTTTTGAAAATTTATTGAGTTTTGTGTTTGCTATGGACAGCTGAAGTGAAGCACCATGAAATTTCTAGTCCCGAGTGTCATACCTTGTAGTATATATATAGTTTATTGTGGACGATCAGAAGCTGGGCACTCGTCGGACATAGCGGACCCACTTTAAACCACCATAACTTCTTCAATTTTCAACCTAGAATCATGATTTTAGTACCCACATGTTCACAAGACATATAGAAATTGATCTGTGCAGTTGATTTTGCCATACCTCCATCTAATTTTTTATTACTTTGAAGTTAGAGTTCTTTTGCCGACTTTGTCACCAGTCGGTTACCCGTACAGTGACATCATGGGAATGCCTGACACCTACTGGCGATTGTGTGTATTCATTTACAGGGTTAGGAAACGATGCGTCACAATGTCAAGAAGCATGGAAGGAAAATCCGCATTTATCTCGTCGCTTTGTGCAACTATGCTGAACTCATTTATAATTGCGTGATTCAAAGTGTTTCGAGAACCAAGTGAGACTGGTGTCGTTTGTCACGTTTCATTCAAGCGCGGAAAGTTAGAACTTGAACCGTGTTGGTGCAGTCAAACCCCGTGTGGTGCCTGAAAGCAAAATGAATTTCGTTCGCGATTCTAACTTAATTATTAATTGTTATGTTAGCATTGTACCAATTACAGTGTAAGTCTAGTAATGGTATACATTTTTATTGTAAAACAGTAATTATACAGATAATTTAATTTTGTTAAGTATACGTCATGTTCAGGCGCAGAGAACTTCCAAGTGAAACAGCCCATTTGGGAAGTAGTGAGTGGCCCTCAAAAGGGCTGTTGGGTTTTTGGTACTCAAGGAGTGGGGTACCACAGTGCTATGTGGTCGACTATTGTTGACCGCTGTTGCCCGCATAAAGTTCCCGCCACATGAACTCGTTAAAATGCGCATCCATGTCAGGGAGGACACCACACATGCTCTTGAACCTCATCTTCACATTCTTCCAGTAACACTCGACATGGTTGGTGTGTGTGCCAGTCTGTGGATCAATGAAGTTTATGGTATGGTTGACTGTCTGGTGTGTGTACGGCGGCACAATGGGGAGGTAGGCGATACCGTTGTAGTTAGCCCACATGTCGCTGTGGATGACGGAGCCGACCAAGATGAACTTTGTATGATGGGGGAAGTGTATTGGTGTTCCTGTTCAGCACAAACTGCCGAAATCCAACGTCCTGTGCGTTGCAGTATCCTCCAAACACCCATCGTTGCTAAACCACATGGGCCACGTTGTTCTTTCTTCTTGCCATCAACGAATCGTCAATTTGCACGACTCCGTGGCCACCAATCCGTATGGGGTTGTTCACGAGTTGGGTGGAGCATGCGTTTTGGAGATAGCCCTTCCAAGTCGTTACCACTCTCCAGTCTATTCCTAGAATCTCCTCGGCAAGTGCTATCGGTTGCTTGAATGCCCACGCCCAGAAAAGCTGTATCAATAGCTGCAGTGTCAATCTGGACTCGGACCAAGAGGAGTAGTCTCGCAGTGACATCTTCTGAGCCTTGTGCCTCGGGCAGTGCCAGATATTCCCACCTCTTCCTGAGCTATCACGCACTTCGATCATCAAACAAGGGCACACCCTACGTTGGGGTGGCTGGCGTCTGATGGCGTAGTGAGCCCTCAGAAACTGAAGCGCTGCATCTTCGTCACACGCTAACTCTGCTATTTCAGCAAGAGACATTTTGAAAATGGTACTCACGTGTAGAGTATCTTGTAATTTATAGTCATAGGTGCATGTACTTGAAATGGGTGTCTCACAACTTTCAGGTGTCATGTCTTTTATGAATATTCATATTTTACTGGTTATCTTCGAAAAGAGTGACTTTCGTTGCATTTTTAAACCACTCTCACAGTGCTGATAGCAGTGGCAGAACTCGTGATCATTTTGCTGGCATTTGAACCTTTCCTACGGGAATCAATGGTGGCCACAAAACTTCAAAAGTTTTTCGAACTATCCGGCAAAGACCACCTACTTACGCGGCGTTTTTGACCGTCGAACACTTATTCTGAAATTTAAAGTTTTGGCAATTTGATGGTTAAAAATGTCATGTCATTTTCCATTGAACTAAAACATTTACCGCAGTAAGTGCTTTTTCCCACTTCGTCAAGTCCTGATGAAGAATCGGTCTCGAAGAATTGTACATACTCCGATGAGCCGTGCCAAAATAAAAATTCACCCCCAATCACCTTGTTAGTTAAAATTGTATACTCTATCATAATTGTTCTAAAACTATTTGCTCAGAGTGACATGACCGGTGATGCTTCACGGATATTTACACCGACGCCATCTTTTGCCTCTTATCTATGTCATCATAAGGTATGGTCACTTTGTTCACCGGACATTCCATTGCACCCACCTAAACCAAGTGTTGACAAGCATCATATTCCATTCATGTTTGCCTTGGTTACACATCGAATAATGTTCGGCCGATTCCACCGGCTCAGTTGTATCACAAGCATGTGTGCCGATATAGATATTGTCGCACTTGGCATATTATGTTGTCGCCGGGAGGACAATATTTGTCATACTTTAACGGAAACCTAGCACAATCATGCCATTTTCATCAGAACAGTATAAACGATTGAGTGGTTTTTGACACCGACGCTTGGCTGGCGCCAAACCGTCAGCCCATCCCGCAAAGTCGTCCAACTTGGTGGGAAGGTTCGTGTGACCGAAAAATTACGAAGCTCGGTTCATCAGTTTCCTTTTACTTATCTGCAGCATTAAAAAATCATCACCATGCAAGATATGTACTGAGTAGTAAAAGGGTTTCATACTTTTGGCTTTTAAGACCGCTCCATTTTACTTCCGAAAACTCCCAAAAGTTTAAGATGACATTTACAATGACTCACTGCCGACTGGCACCCTCTTCGGAGATTTCATAGGCGTGCTGCATGGAAATCAACATTTCATAATACCCCTATGACATACGGATGAAGTACGAACCCGAAAAATGTTGGAATAGGACGCACTCGCTCTCTCATGAACATTTGTCATCATTTTATTTCAGGCTGAATAGCTGTCTTTAAAAAAGCAAAGCGCGTTAGGATGCATATTCCAACCTGTCTACAATTGAACTTCAGAAAAAATTGTTACGAAGAACAGCAATGTCTTAAAAACGTTAACGATACCATCAGATTTATAATGCAAGTTGTGCAGAACTTTGTTTTCTTGCGCACATTGATTTCGCAACACATTTAGGCATTGGCGTCGTTCGATTTTTTACAGCCAGCAGGCTACGTTAGTTTGCGTTTATATACGCTTTCACAAACCCGTTTTACAAACTTTTGTGGATGGTTAAAACATCCCCTCTGAGGTAATACACTGTCAAGTGCAAATTTAAGTTCGAATGTTCGATGTTAGGCTTTTATTAGTAAAAAATCTGTAAATCTGTAGTCCATACTACTCAAATAAAATTTCTACAATACACTGTGCGATAGCCATCATCATCAGTATGAACTACTTTACAACTGGAATGATCCTTCAATACTCATATTTAAAGGAATGTGTATCAAAAGTTAAAAACAAGACAGCTTTACTTGCCTCTGGGAAAAAATTCGTCAACACTGCAAAGGATCAAACATTTCCTTACCCTGTAAATGAATACACACAATCGCCGGTAGGTGTCAGGCATTCCCATGACGTCACTTTACCGGTAACCGACTGGTGACAAAATCAGCATAAGAACTAACTTCAAAGTCAATTAATCAAAGATATGATGAAGGTATAGCAACATTAACAGAACAGGTCAATTTCTATACGTCTTGTGAACACATGGATACTAAAATCATGATCCTAGGTTGAAAATTAAAGAAGTTAATGTGGTTTAAAGTGGGACCGCTATGTCCGACGAGTGCCCTGAAGTTGAGGATGCCTGTGACTTAAACAGCAATATCTCTGTAGAAATCCATCCAATATAAAATACACACCACCATGTTCGTCTCAATGAGACGAATCTTTTGATATGCAGAACATGTTATTCTCTTATTTTTTACAAAATTACTGTATGTAAAAAGCAGATATTTTATGCAAAATGGTTGCGTTTCAACGGCCATTTTCTCGGTAACCGCTGACCCAATTATTATGATTTTTGCACCATTTCATTTCTTACACCAAGGGCTTTTAAAAATGTATGACACATGGGCATTGTAAAAAAAATAAAAAATGTCCCCGACCCTACATATTTTGCCTTGTCACTGCCTCGGCCGAGTTTCACAGCAACTGACGTGACAAATTTTGATGACTATCCCAAATGACTAAATAAATCATGACAAATATGGGATGTATCATGCTTTAAAAAGCCACTAAGCATCACCAACTACCACAAACGAGAACAAGAAACAAACCTTTGACAGTTTTCAAAGACAAAACCACCGGGACCCAGTTCAGTTATGGTGGTCGCCATTTTTATTCACGCATGCGCAAAGCTGAGCTGCATTTCGAAGATGTTGGAAGCAGTCACCAGGTGGCGATTGGCCTTGATCTAGAGGTGCATTCTTAGACTCCGGCAAATTTTCCGTGAACTTTTTTAAACAATACGTGAATTCAACTTTTAAAAAATCAATAAATGACTTTTAAACAACAGAAAGCGTAAGTTCAACTTCAGAAAATTCGACAGAACATTGGCAATCCAGGCCCGCACACAAACCAATTTGACTAATTCGCCAACCTACCCCCTTGCTATCGTAACCCCCTCCCCCCGTTCTCTGGATGTCACCATATTTGTACCGAACCCCACCCCTCACGTCCGCTATACTAGGTGGGTGTATAAAAATACCGGGGATGCAGTCATCAGGATGAACAAATTGAACAAAGATTCACGGAGAGTAAGAATGGGTCTATATAGGCCCCGAGCGCTCTGACGGGTAGCTGGGAGCTGCCTGAACTAATTGCCTGAACTAATTGCGAAAAAATCATCTAGTAACCTGTCGGCTATCGTAGATACATAAACATGTAAATCAGAAACCAATGAATTTGTTGATCAAAATGGAATATTATAAGTTAGCAATTTCCGCAGGCATGCGCGCAGATTTTTGACGGGTAACCGGGGGAAATGGGAGATTGGGCGTTCATAATAAGGTGTATTTTTGCTCTTTCCGAGGTTCACGAGTTTAATTTGACCTCAAAAAAACAAAACAAAAAAAAACGCTGACATATTTGTTTAATTTGTTTATTATTGCAAATATTTTGGTACACTCGTTCGACATGTACACGGGCACCCCAATGGTAGCCTCGACAGCAGTGTTTTGGAATTCCTTACAGGGTCCTCAAAAGGTAAACTATGCACTGATACAGAGTTATTGCTACATATGTATGTTCTCTTGAATTTTCTCTCTTACCCGCTCTTCCTTTTCTCGACTGTCCCGCCCCACGCGTATGTCGGTTGCCACGGTTTAACCCTGACGCCTGAAATTTTTTGGGAGGGACCCGTGTCCCCCCGCCTCCTACGGCCCTGCAATCAGCACAGCATTTGATGGGTAAATGTCTTAAGCTGACGTGCTTAAACATTCAATGACTTGCACCCACTAATATGCGGATACAAATCGATGACAATCCGCGAAGCATCTAAATTACTGTTTGCATATTTCTCTACACCGACACAGAAATTCGGATATCAATGGAAAGAGTGTAACAATTGGGAACCCCTTTCATCAAAATCGACCCAGCGATTACAAAGTGAAAGCCTTTTTAGCCCATGTACCGGCATGCATGTCCCTACTCACACTGCAGTTCCACGGACACGACACAATCTTGGTCCGCCCTGACAGACCTAAATAAGACCACTTAAAGGGGGGGGGGGGGGTAAGGCCAAGGGGGCCATGCCCTCTCCTAAAATTCTCCCAGATATCATCTAGCAGTTTGGTGAGGGCGCAGAGGAAGTTGTCAAAAGCAGAAATGGTCCGCTAGCCATATGATATGGAATTGAGCACCTTAATTAAGGTACAAACGGTACACCATCAGGTGTATTTTCAATAACTTTTGCACCTTTTCTGGGTTAAAAAAGAATATTGTGAACCGAAATAATTACTCATTTAAAAGCTATTTCACTAATATAAATACAAAATTAACTTGGGAATGAAAAAGTTATTATTTACCATAGCGTAACTTGCCAGAATATAGTCTTTAAATGTCGACAATAAACTCAACGCCGCATATCGTCCAAACTCGCATGAGAAGATTTGGAAAGTGCGTGTTCATTCACTAAAGCAAGTCGCGCCGTGACAACTGACACGGTGGTAACAGAGTCTCGGGTGAAAGCAACTTTCAGCGTCAAGTGACCGTTTGCACTCACAATCCATAACAGTTGCGAAGTGGAAGTTGTACACTATATGTGCTAGTAGTGTTCGTGCGCAAAGATGCAAAAGCTACAGTTGACAATGGTTGTTGTGGCATTTATCAAATAATAACTTAAACAAACTTCTATAAATAATGATATTTATTGTCTTGATCTAATCTACAAATAGAACATGACAGATGGTCGGCATAAATGAGTATTTACAATGAGTCAGACTTAAGGCAATTCGGTTCAAATTTACTTCTTGGCTGCAGGCTTCTTTGCTGCTGGCTTCTTCGCGGCCTTTTTGGCGGCAGGCTTCTTTGCAGGCTTAGCTTTCTTGGCGGCAGCAGGCTTAGACTTTTTGGGTGATTTAGCAGACTTTTTGGGTTTGACAGACTTCTTGGGCGATTTGGAGGCTTTCTTAGCTGCAGGCTTCTTAGCCACTTTAGGTTTCTTGGAGGGCTTTTTGGCAGCAGGTTTCTTAGCTGGCTTCTTCTTGGGAGCTTTGGGTTTCTCACCTGAAAAAAAAACAATTTACCCATAATGACTTGACTTCCACACAATCCTTAATAGTCGCAATGTAAGCTAAGCATGCACTTCTGAGACGCTGTTCGTGCACGTCTGGATGACGAAAAACATTGAAAAACGGCCAGTCAAAAACAGAATTTACAATTTAAAATGCACGAGAATCACATGGTGGCACTGAAGTAATTTGTCGACTGGCAACCAATTACTTCCAATGACGCTCATTTCTCAGTTGGTGAAGACACTGGTTTTCATTCTCAATCACTTCCAGATAAATTCAAGATTACGCAAAAATACTTACCAACTTTAAAAGAGCCGCTGGCCCCAGTTCCCTTGGGTTGCTTGAGATCACCCTTAGCGACCAGTCTTTTCAGAGCACTTTTCACCATGTTGCCACAGTTGTCACCGACCTTGTAGTTGGCCTGGATATACTTGATTATAGCCTGTCGAGAAGACCCGTTCCTCTCCTTTAAAGCCTTAATCGCGGCTATGACCATGTCATTGAATGATGGGTGTGCGGCTGGTGCCTTCGGCTTGCTCGCTTTCTTAACCTTTGGGGCGGCTGGCGCTGCGTCAGACATGATAGCAGATTGTAGTGTCAGTAACACTTCGTAAACAGTGGACAGAGAATGAATACCGATAGCTCGTGTTTACGTATATTTGAAACCAAAGCGCCGACCTATAAGAAAGCACTGTTAAGCATGCAGGTTAAATCCGAAAAATGGCGTCTTGGTGGACGGACCTGTGCTTGTTGTGCCACTTTGGGAATAAAATTGAACACGTCACTGCACAATTGTTAACTGACAGTGCATATAAATAAAGTAAAAAAGAATCTTTCTACGCATTGCACCAGAATTTATAAGTAGCTTCTGTGCAATGAAGTAGCAACTGACATTTAAAGTTCAATTTATTGAGAGCAAATCTTGACAAAATACATCTAGAGTTAAAACGTTTTATGATAGCGGGCATAACGTCAAGAAAAAGGTAGGCAAAGTTGAAATTCAATCTTCTGACTATGGATTATCCACAGTTCCGACGTGTTTTGGAGATTAGTGGGATCCTTATTCACTGTGCGAATTAAACGCACTAACACAAAAGTCTCGGGAGTCGGCCATTTGCAATCAACACGAATTGCGCTTGTAAGACTGCGAGGAGGAAACACTTTCAAAACACGAAAATGTTACATTGATTTATTAAACACTACGTAGAGACGCGTGCGTGATCCTTAACCTCTGTTGCAGAAACCTAACTCAAACAAATCTCAGCAGCACAACGCATCAAACAAAGCACTGCCAACGTAAGTCTGCCGGCTGCGCTGACGGACCCGAGGCCACAGTGGCGTGCAGGTCGGAACCTTTTTTAACTTCAAAAAGTATTATTATTCTTCCACAGAAATTAACACTGGTTGAAAAACACTTATGTGCGCTGTGGATGAGGTTGAATTAAATTTAGTTAATCGTCTGAGCAGCTTTTGTCACACATACTACGGACAAAACTCGTCGTTGTAATTGCCCTTCATCCCGGCCGAAGTCGGCCGGGTTGGCTCAGTGTATAAAAAAAAATGTCAGCTGAGTTTGTAAGCCGCTGGACGGTTCACTTGTCATTTACAGGACTTCAACAATTTCAAGCGAGGAATTTTCAGAGAACTAGATATCACTAATTGCACAAGTAATTTTTTAATTGGAACCACGACTAATCTGACCTAGCCCACTAACATTGACCTCCGGAACCTCCGGATGCACTGACGCAGCTCAGTCGACGTACGTTATACGTGGACTAGCTGGCAGGACTGGCCGCGGGTGTCAGTAAGCCTTAAGGCTGGGTAGTATTTTAGTTGCTCAGTTGTCAAAGGCAATCCAACAGTCCTCTATGCACCTGCAGCACGACTGCCGAGAACTCATCACAAAATAAATGACGACTGTCAGCGGAAAAACACGTAACGAGGTCAGGGCCGCAATATAGGTCAGTTTGGGCAATTTTAATATGCTGGCAAACCGAGCGGTTTACTGAGCTCATGTTGCACCCACGAAAGGCTTGGCAAATTTCCTATCCATTTCAAAAAGAACATGATCTCGATCAGCATGCAGAAACTTGCGAATATACGATGAAACGATCGAACAACGTGAACCAAAATCTGAACTCTTCTGTCAGATGATCGGGTCGATCTCACTGTTTATCTGAACAGGAATTCGCGAGCTCAATGTGAGCGTAAAGGCGGCTTATACTATATAGTTGCCCGATTTTTACAGCATTTCACATTTCTCAGAGAATTTCCCCACCGCAATGACATCCGCACACGTACATTTTAATTAATTATTGACTGAGGTCATAGCAACCGAGCGGGCCCGCCGGCGCCCGGCCGGGTTTCGCTTCAGTTTCTGGTATGAACTAGCTGAATGGATGAGTTGCCCATGACCGTGCCAACGGAGCACGCGATTGCTCACGTCAATGACTTTTCCAGCAAGGCTTGTAACCGTATACGGGCCATTGTTGACATTCAGTTAGCCACCGTCCCGTTTCCGTGTTTTTCAAGTTATTGACACCGGCGTTCTGAGGGACGCTCAGTCACGGAGCGGGGAGGCCCCAACATGTATGGGGAATCGACTTACCTCTATGTTCCTGTTTTTAAACTGTGAATTCGTACAACCGTGGCTTTCATGTTGAGGAAGGTCACTTCTTGTAGAGTCCGATGGTAAATTGTAAAATAATGTTACCTTTTCCCATAGTATCATAAGAATAGTATTCTTTTGTAAATCGTTACTAGGAGTTGTTTGTGTTAGGAATTCGCATATAACGAAAAGACTGTCGGGGCTACGATTTGTGACCGTGTAGGCCTACATGTCGAACAGGGGTACACAAAGTACTCGCAATCATGTTAAAACGTTTCAGCGTTTTTTTTTTGACTTGAACTTCAATTTGTGAACTGTTATAGATACCCTTGAAATGAATAAAAATACACTTTAATGCGAATGCCCCATCTCCCATGCTTCCTCGGTTAACTGCGTCAAAAATGTGCGAGCATGCCTGCGGAAATTGTATATAACACTCCGTTTTGATAAACAAATTCGTTGGTTTCTGATTTACATGTTTTTGTATCTACGAAAAATCGACAGATTCGTAGATGATTTTTGACAATTCAGAAGCTAATTTTGTAAGAATTGGTGATGTTTCGATGAATTTACTTGCAGCCTGAAGTTGGAAACTCTATAATCCGATTCTCAAATAGTAAAGTACACTTACATGATTTTTTGCCTATCAAAAATTACTCTCAGACATTGATGAAATTCAGACAATTCCCAAAAACAAACTCACAACTCAAATGACAATGCATTGCTTTTTGACTTAGGTACAAGATTTGTCGTTTAAACTCAAATGGGATCAAAAAGGAAAGTCAAATCAAGGTAAACTCATTAGGTCATAGAATCGCGATTATTGATTTCTGATTTACATGTTTATGTAGCTACGAAAATCGACTGATTGATAAACGATGTCTTGCCCATTAGACGCTATTAATCTTGTAAGAAATGACGATGCTTCACTGAACTAACTTGCAGGCTGACACTGGGAAAATTCGACCTATCATCAGATCCCCAAATAGCGAAGTTCATTAAACGATTTTTGTCTATCTGAAATAAGCCTCAAGGACATTGATGAATGTCGGACATCTCTACAAAATGTTCTCACAATTCAAATGACGATACATTGATTATTGACCTAGGAACTAGATTAGTGGTTTAAATTAAACCGTGGCTCGAAAAAGAAGTTTAAATAAAAAAAGTTAAACTCATTGCTCATTAACTTGGAAAGGTTATCTTTGCACTTGATGTTTTTAGTTTCCAATAGTATCGCACAATGAATTTCAGCTACAGTTACTTGAGGCAGCCAGTGGCCATTGGCGGATTTAGGGGGGCGAGGGGGGGGCAAGAGGGCCAGGCCCCCCTAAAATTCTTTCAGATTCCATTTGGCAGTTCAGGGTTGCAAATGTCTGACGGGCAAGGTCCTTCCTAATACTCTGCCCTTCCCCCCAACTCAAAATCTTGTATCCGCCCTTGGCAGCTCCCAGCTACCCATCAGTGCGCTGACCTTAGGCCCGTTCTTACTCTCCGTGAAACTTTGTTGGTTCACGGCTACTCAAAACCCGATGGCTGCATCCTCGGGATTGCCCCCCACCCACATGTCGGTAGTAAGAGGGGTGGTCGATACAAATATGNGGGGGGGGGGGGGCGGAAATGGTGGCAGTCAAAGGAGGGAAGGAGTAGTTTGGCGAAGTCAAATTGGTTTGTGACCCCCCCCCCAATAGTTTTTGCCTCCCTACTGACCAGCTGAAGCAGATGAATATATATATTGAAAAGCTTTTATTGTTTTTCAGTTAACCCTGGTAAGTAACATTATACGGCCGAAACGAGATTTGACGTTTTCGTTTGTGTGTGCGTGTGTTTGTGTGTGAATGTGGGAGGGGGGCAATCATAACGGTAGCTAAGAAATGCTGCTCCCGTGGCGCTGTGCACTACCACTCCGTTTCCGTCGTCTGCCCCACTATGCAGGAACCTAGCTTCGCGGCCCCCGACTGGTAAGTAGATTTGCAATATTTGGAGGCGTTTTTATCAAAATATTCACGTGCACATTATTTGTTTGGTTCACTAGTCTAGTCTTTTTGTGACTGGAAGTTTAATTTTCAACTTTGGCAGCCGACTAACCCAGCTGGTTTATGTTCGTAAAATCTCCAGTCGGGACGCCGCCGACGGGCCTAATCGGGTTTCGATTCACTGGGTTACAACGAACGTTTTGTGTATTTAGAACTGAAAAAATCGTAAGTCTAAAATTCTAACACACGGTTATTATCTTTTGTCTGTATTTCACGGAAGAACAATTCTAATATATCACCGAACAGAGCCAAACTTGACCGCGACCGACCTCGGTAAGGTGGCCTACTGAACTTAGTAGGCTACAGTACGTTAAAAATTTCTATAAACCCGTAACAGCGAAATAAAACAACTCGTATGTTCAAAAACTCAATGTATTTGTAAGTATTTTTATCGAATTTTGATGATTCATTGGTGTAAAGCAATGAAGTCAAGCAATAAGCTGACACCGGTAAGCGTGTTGTGAACTGCTGACGTCATTGGTTAATTTCAGAACATCCGTCTGCAGTCTGGTGTCAGGTAAAAGAACTGAAATTGCTGTTTTCCAGTGGATCTACTTGATCTAAATTGATACAAAATACATTGTTTTTCGTGGCATTCTCCTTAATGCATCTATCGCCGTCACCTTGACAAAATAAATTGTTTCAACGCACACCCAAGAACTGAACGTCCAGATAGACGGTCGGGTCCATACTGCGAAATCTTTTTAAACTAGTAGAAAATTTTGCAAGGAAAATAGTTAAAACGACGTTTATTATTTCATAAATGCATCACCTGCCAACGACGTCAACAACTGATGTAGATGTCGCTATCAGTTGTAGAGTTCCCACCTCAAGGGTTTGCGCTGTGAGTGGTTTTTGAGCGGTGTTGTCGATACCTGTATGACTACGTACGTAGGACGTCGTTCGTTGCATCCACGTCACTTGCGAACTTACAACATTGAGTTAAGATTTATGCGATGACTTTACGAATAATGTATCCCGTAAACTTGAGGTGCATCTCAGAGTCCTAAGGCTGCGTCAACCAAACGTCAATTACATGTATAACTGCAGCGGTCCTTGTCTCTGTTTGATGATGGGGAATGCTTTTTTACATGTAGATGGTTTCGTCCTTCTGGCAAAATAAACACTTGGCTGATACCATGTCCTGAAACCAAAATCTTGAGCTGAAAAAGAAGTGAAAAACATATAGCTTAAGGCAATAATGTAAAAAAAATGACTTAAGCTGCTAGGTGTACATGTGTAACTTACGGGCCTGAAGTTAAAGATGCACCTGCTTTGAGTTGGTCATCGTTGCCGAAAAAACTACATATGTCTAAATCCGGATTGATTAGCTCATGCTCTGACCAGCTTCTGATTTTTCGACCTCGTACTTGATAGTTCAAGATCCAGTTGATGTGAGCGCGTGTGTCCTTTGTCTACTGTACATTGCTGTTGTCATTTTAATGAATGAATAAAAAAGGCTCAGTCTCCGATACACAAGGACTAGGACGGACACTACGTATAGGGCGCGTTGTATTAATTGTCATCCGACAGATTAGAAGTTGTGAAAGACATTCTTTATATCGGTCCTCGGGCTAATCCATTGTAAGACAACTAATACAAAGCGCCAACAAGTGAAACTTTTATATAGAGAGGTTGAAGCAGTAAATGACAGCGTTTTCCCGTTCAATGACTTTACCAGACGAAGGGGGTTCTGAGCGTGTGATAACATCTAGCTTCTTTGTTAACTGCCAAGCACATTCTTTTGTCTGTTACGACAACAAGCAGGCCACTTATCTACCAGGCTTATTGCAGACCACGTGTGAACACAGTCAAACTCAGAGTGAATTGGTGTATTCGGAAAGATTGTCGTAACTTCGGTTGCAGTTGGGCGATTTTGCCGATTCAAAAACTAAACATGATCACCATTTCACGAAGATTTCAGAAATGCTATTGGTTTATGTTCAAATATGTTATAACTTTTATTTTTAACAGCACAGCCCAGTCACGGATCTTATTGGAGATTAGAGCAATTTTCGAACAAAAGAGAGCTGATCGACCCTCCAACCATAAATACCAGAATAGAGTAATCAGTCGTCAAGATATTGGCTTCAGGGGTAAACTTCCCAACTTGTTGTTGGGCTATAGAATCGAACAAGTTGGGAGCAACGGGAAAACGCCGAAATGAAATTTTGTGATTTGGACCTCCCAATTAAACTGCGATTTTGGCGTCGTCTAACGCCTTTTCAGGGGAAGGCCCCCTAATTGCCACACCGCTGCTGCAAGTGTAGCCTTAAAAATCGATAATTGGGCGAAAATACACTGTAGTTAAAAACAGGCCAGTTATCTGCCTCTTGAGACAGATGGCTGCCAACTATAGCATAGAATACACTTTTTTTGAAATTCAGCGCTTTTGAAGCTGTTGAGTATACCTATGATGAAACATTTCACATAGCAGCCGAAAATGAAGAACGCCATGTACACTTTGCCTCGAATAGAGATCATTAGAGCCACGCCATACAAGCTGATACTGTAAAGAAAATAAAAGATGTAAAATTTTATTTAAAATTTTATTTCGTTACGCACAACACAGTAGGCGTATTTAAGGGGCGGGGGTGCCCCCCCCTCTTGGCTGGATGAGCACAAATAGTACAGGAAGACAGTAAGAGCATGAGGAAATACTGAGCACGATTTGTTGTTCAGAAGCTAAAAGATTTCCGAGTGCTGCGCTTCATTTTCATGATGCAAGATGTCTTGGACATTGTCACAAGACTGAGTCTAGGCTTACAGAAAAGCGAAGTCACCTGTGTCGACTTTCTGGATGAGTTTGAGACTGCTTCATTGGAATTAGTCGAGTTGTCAACTGGTGCTGGACAACAGCTTACCAACTTCCTGTCAGAGGTAGAAAATCAGGATGGAACTTACAGAGGCACTCATCTGAACTTTGTACCTGACAACATCGATATGATGACATGCAGACCCTTATGATTGCTGTTCAAGATCGCATGACTTCCCGAATGTAAAACCAGCAGGAACTGTTCAGTCATGCCAGAATCTTCGACACTAGTGAATGGCCCGATAGCAGAGAGCAGCTAGTTTCTTATGGGAATACCAGCGTCACCTACCTATTAAGCCACTTTGGTCAGATTCTCCCTCACCATGACGTAGTGAAACAAGAATGGAAACAGATGAAAGCCATTGTTGGAGCCAGGTTTTCTTGAACTATAAGTGCCTCTGTTTCTTTATTTATTTTGAACACTTCGCAGTTCATTATTTCATAAGTTCAACGATGTTTTGTATTTTTGTTGTTTTGCAGGCTTCATCACAATCCTCGACCTGAGGTAAACCAGTTCTTTAAAAGTCACCCAGAGGTTCTGAAGAATGTCCTGAAGTTGGTGCAAGTGGTCTTGACATTACCCGTGTCAAGTGCCATTTGCGAGAGGGGTTTCTCTGCGGTAAAGAGAATTAAAAGCGACTGGAGGGCGTCACTATAACAACGGACCAGATGAACACACTTCTCTTTGTGTCTGTTGGGGGTCCAGATTTGGAAGCGTATGACGCCACACGGGCTGTCCATTTGTGGTGGACGAAAGCGAAAACACAAAGACGGCCTGTGTTTCAGCTGGAAGACAGTCTTGCTCCAGACGAAGAAGAGGAAGGAGATCTGATTTGCAAAATTAACTTCTGATTGACGTTGGTTAAAATGACCCAGGCACTTGTTTTTGCTGACTTAAACCAGACTCGCTGCATTTTAACCCCTTTGAGAACTGACTCAGAAAATGTTTCAGGCTTAAGAAGTTATGTGTTTGAATGACTCTATGAGGTTTCATGAAATGAAAAACGTTAAGCTGTTTTCACACTAAGTGAAGAAACAAAATAATGGGAAATCTCACCGTCTTATTGCAGTTTATTTTCTCAGCCTCTGATAACTGTTAGTGCTGCCTCTCCAGTTCTGCACATGCTGGGTATTACATAGTAGGCCTAAGCAGTAAAATATGCAGCATTTCCATCGCCTTGGGGTTATTTTAGCACAGTGCATGAAACATCTGGATTATAGTACACCATGGAAATTACAACTGACAGGCAATAGAGACTGAGACAAAGATGAAAAACAAGAGACAGAAACTGCATGGTTAGAAGAAGAATCTTTAAAAAATAGCAACTCAAGTATATAGCCTACACACCACTAGACTGAGGCTCAGCGCAGACAGCCCTATGGTAACTCATTATCTAGGTGTGCACATGCATGGTGCTGTTTGAGATTGTGCTTGGGGTAAGTGAGTTTGTTGTTCGGGCAAGTAAAATTTTCAACTACTTGTGAGGTACTTGCCCAAAGGGCAAGTGGCTCAAAAAGTTAATGTCGAGTCCTGACGCCTTATAAGAATCGTTAAAAAATAGCAACTCAAATATATAGCATGTGTGAAAGAGACTTTATAACTTGTTAGGCAGCGTTGTTTGTGTATTTTCTCTGTTCTAACGAAAACCCGTGTTTGTGAACGTTGATGTTTTAAATAAAACAATCTTTCGATAAGAATAAGATTTATATTGAACACATCACAGTGATATTCATAATTTACAAAACAGAATCATCCATTAGGCCTACCGCAAGAGTAATTTTATTGCCGGAGAATCAGCCGTAACAATTATAAGAAAAATACTTTTGTTGAATGTAAATTCGCTGGTTTTGTAGTTGTTTTCTTACCCAGTGGCGGATCTACGAGGGGGGGTTCAGGGGGTTTAAACCCCCCCCCTCGGGCCAGGACACAAAAATTAAAAAAAACAAAACAAAAACAAAAGCGTCTCCAGCAAAACAAAAACGGCACCGCCAGCGTGTGTAGACCCCAAGTAAACCAACTTGGAAAAATTGAGAGGGGGGTTCACTCTGAAAATATAATTTTTTGCATTGTGAATTGCCGAGTCTTTGTGGCTCATCGGCAAAACGCGCGGGGATTTATTGTGCGCGCGCTTCCGTCGACACTTCTGAAGTAGCCAAGCATTTTAGATGGATTCACCGCTGAAAGAGCAGTTCTAAAGCTGATTTCTTTAGGTAACTAGCTTCTTTACTCTAAGATATGTTTTGATTTGATTAGGGGAAATACTGCAGTGCCACAACCCTGATATTCAGGCGAATAGACGTGCAACGTTTTTACCTCATCTGTTATGCCGTGTCATTCTATTACACTCCACACGTTTGTAACTGATGTATAGTAAAGTTGTCTTGCNAAGTGTCTTATTGTCAACTGAGCTGCAAAACGAGATGCTGACATTGTAGAGGCTTACAAGCTCATTGACACAGCAGTTGACGAAGTGCAAGCGTTGGCAACAAACATCGAAGATACGTGGGTAGAATGGTTCCAAGACGAGCAAATCATTGGATCCGATATACAAATTCCTCGGCAGTCTAGGCAACAGAAGGATAGGACTAACGTATGAGTAACCACTGGGGATTAAAATTTTAGAGAGAAGTTTTCAATTCAAAATTTTTTGCATAGTACACTTTAGGTCTCGCGACGGACCAGGCCAGTTGAGTTTCAGTGTACTTCTGGTCCCTCGGCGAACTCGTCTTGTGATTTTTTTACCAAAGTGTGCTTTGTAAAACTATTTATCTCAGCCAGTACCGTTTGGTCCCGCGACAGATCGACTATTTGTATAGGGATAATAAGCACAGGTGTAATCTTGGTCTCGTGACGGACCAGGTCAGCTTTTTGTGTACTCTCAGTGTACATCTGGTCCCTCTGCAAACTAGTCCAGTGTATCTTTTCACCACTGTGCACAGGATGTTTTGGTTTCGTGAAACTGTTTTCAGATGATTTGTTTCCTGATAGATTTGACGTTTTTCGCCTAGGATTCGACCTTGGCGGGAATCCTAAACCCCCCTTGCTGAAAACGTAGATCCGCCACTGCTACACTTTACGTTGGCAACAACATATGAAAGACTCACATTTCGCGCACGTATAAAGCCCCAGAAACAAGTAAAGGGTTTGAGAATTTCTTGGCAACTGAAAGTAAAGACGTGGCCCCAGAAACAAGCAAAGGGTTTGAGAATTTCTTGGCAACTGAAAGTAAAGACGTGGCCGTCGTTTTGGCGATTAATAGGGTTGTTATTTTCACTTTGGCTGTCTTATGCGATAAAAACGAGACGCACATCTATAAGTTACGATTGTCTGCGGAGACCGCTTGCGCGCTAACAACGGGACCGACCTGTGCCGCAGTGCAATATCAGGGATATTGTCGTGGATATTTGGTACATGAAATAAGGACATCTTAAGCGAAAAATAAACATATTTGTCCACCGCAAAGTTTGGTAAGTTGATCGCTTAAGAATTATTAGAAACACCGCTGTTTTGTGACGTTTTATCACATGTTGTGCAGTTGCCCAAAACTTTCTTCGGCGAATCCGGAAATTTGCAAAAGTGGCCGAAAATGTTAGCCAATGAAATGCGTCAGAGATTCTGCATATCCCATGTTCACGCGACTTGGTTACAAGTCATCGGGAGGGCTGTTCTCGGTTAGTGTTCTTTAGAACTTGGATTTGGCAACAACCAAATAACGGTTGGATTAGAGTTGCTTTATATTTGCCAGGTATCTGCCGAGACGTGTAAAAACTCAGCTCACATTCGTTGGAAATTCCAGGTCGCATTTTGCGACTTGATACGAGCTGACAAAAATCTCAGCTCGCATTTGCAAAGTTCAGGTCGCAAATGCAGCTCGTTATGTCGCGCCTGCCCATTTAAAATGACATTGAGGAGGCAATTAAGAATCATATTGAATGACGTCAAGCGATGCGTTTCAAACAGTGCAGCAGTTTATCTTACGCCACGCCAAGAATGTGGTGGACAATTTGACCAATTCAGATGAAGATGTTGTTTATTTGTGAAATTGAGAATTAAAAGTTAACAATGAAAGCTTCAATGTGCTTATTTTCTGCCTATTTTAGGCTTTCTATATCATTTTACCAAACAACAAATTCGAGTCCTACCAGTAATATCAGTGGCAATCACCATTTTATATTTCAGTTAAGTGAAATTCTTTAATATAAAGACAGCGGGAGAGAATCTGACTCACATTGATTTAGTAAGTGTTTCCTTATTGTAAATTTCTTATCCATGCATATTTACCTAGAATGTGTAAAATGTTTAGCAATATAAATGAATTGCTAATTACGTGGACAAATATGTAATGTTGCAAAAGTGTGTAAATCATACACTCTTAAGTTCAACCTAGTCCCATTCTATAGTAAATATTGTTTTATTGTTACAGGGATGAACTCTCTGAATAAATAATTTCGGAAAACTACCGGCAGTTCATATCAAGCCTGGTTACTAACTGCGTTATCACCACAGGTGATCTGCTGTATTATGTTCTTCCTCATCACAGATGGCACTGTATTAAATTGTTGTTCATCTCAGATGCACTGTTCCTATTATGTTCTTGGTCATCTCGCTTATAAGAGCCTCTCGCACTATGTGGTGCAACTCAAAACAATGTGGCATCAGATGATTCCATGTGATTTCATATGACACAAGTCATGTACAGGAATGTTCTGAGTATAAAATATGACATTTGTCCTTCTACATAGGCCTACTATGAAGACCATTTTTATTTCCTGGTTTCAAGTTTCTTTTCCAATCGTTCAACATATATCACATATTTCACTTGACTAATGAAAAGTGAATGATTACATTCCTCTTGTCCAAATCTAAAATAAAAGTATCTGTTTATAAATGCACTGAACAACACAGCTGGCTCTTATTTTTGATTTGTTCCTCCTCAGGAAATGGTGCCTAAGCAGTCTGCTTGTAAATTGCTTTCTAGAGTGACTTGACACCTCAAATGTTTACTGTAACTGAATTGGAAAAACACCACAATCTAGACCCAAAATGGCTCTTTTGTCCTCAGCACACAACTTGGCAATGTCCCCAGAGACTTAACAACAACTCTTCATACGCCCACCTACACATTCACATTCCTCCCAGTGAGTGGTCAACAGCACTTCCACAGTGCTTTTCCACTAGAGGTGAAACTTCGCTAAAAGCAAAGTTTCGGTAAGTGGGAAAGGTTAACTCCGGTAGTTAATCTGCGAGTAAAACTTTGATGAAAATAGTAAGATTTAACAGTGAAGTTTTGGTACTCACCGAAACTTCGGTGTAGTGGGAAAGGTCTGAGCGAAACTTCGGTGAAGTTATCCGTTGAGGTCGCGGCAATGATATATGATCACGCTATACTCAACAAAATTTCCCACAAAACATAATCTTTGTTACTGCAGTGTCGCCGACGTGCTCTCAATAGATGCACATACAAATAAATAAAATACACACCTGATGAAGACCGACACTGATCATTTTCATGAACACTGGTAAATGGCGGGAAACTAATTTTCAGCTAGCCTCGAACCCACCACTCAATATCTGTACAAATGAACTGCACTGTCTAGTATCTACTCTGATGACTAGTGATAACTTCCATGTTGCTGTCCAGTGGTAAAGGTAAGCGAAGTTCCAGCGAATCTTCAGTAAGAAGTTTCCCTAGTAATGGGAAAGCACCTAAAGTGCCCAACCACTCATTCACATTCCTCTCAGTGACTGGTCAAATAACCAGCCACCATTAACAGCTGTCTCAGTGCTTCATCAGCTCCTCTTTGGCTTTCCCTTTGTTCTTGGGCATTTTCTTCCCTGAGCCATCGTCTAATTCCTTGGCCTTGTAGTAGTGGGGTGCCACCTCAAGTAGCCACGAATTCTCAATCTCAATCACCTGGATAAACACAAGGTCACAAGGTCACGACTACATTCAATACTGAGATTACAGTGATTCCACTTCCAAACACTAGACTGGTGTTAAGCATCAGGAAGAGAGATTAAACAAGAGCAATACAAAGCGCTGTGCCAACGACTGCACGCCCAACAAAGTACATCTAGGGTTGTTTATAAGTATCACATAAGATATAAAATAAAATTGTCACTGGGGGGAGGGGAGGGGAGGGGGGGGCTCAGCAGTAGTCTAGTCCGTTTGAAAATTTGCTTGTACCATCCCATCCATGATAGAACATATCATCTGCAAAATATCACAAACTTCCATCACAAGGTTTTGTCGATACAGCAGCAGATGCCAGATGGATGGATGGACAGAGAAGACAGCATAATGTGCACACATATACACATATACACACATACCATATTCACAATGATGGTTCAGGTCAATTTAGCGGTAGAAAATTGAAATCATTGTATTTACGTAATTATACATAATGTTCACCATTTTGATTCGATCATTATCAAGGAAACAGAAAACTCACAGAAGGGCGACAACTAATCAAGAGCAACTGACAACAGTCTTGACACCAGTAGCAGCAGTAAATAAGCAAATGATCAAAAATTTCCCCAAAGGGTGAGCTTACGAGAGCCCAGGTTGCCATTCAGTGACACCTAACATTCAGCTCAACAATGGTAATGACTATCTTTGATGAGCAATCTAAACTTATTCACAAGACTATGCAGAATGGTAGGATCAGTATAATCTATTGCGTGCCCTGTCACTTTAAAGTGAATAAAGAGGGCACTGCGGCACTTTTAGAAAGCAAATTTCCTGTATGATATAGTCTCCCAGCTGTAATGCCAACATAAAGCTGACTAAACTAACAATTTAACCATCTGTGGGTTTTCTTCTTCCTTGATGATGATGTATATTCAATTTGGAGATTGTATATAACTTACACAAATACAATATGTTATCAGCAATTGTTTTCAATTTCTACTACATATACCATATATGGGCGCATACCAAGGGATGAATTCAAGTTAGGCAAGTACAAAAATTGTCAACAGGCACTTCAAGCAGCTTCTCCTATTTCTTATTATTTGATTTCACTTCAAATGTGCTTATAATGAGAATCCCCATTAGTGACTGCACTTGATTCATTCTTGCACCGGATACTGTGTCAATGCTCAAGAACGTGATAGGTGCTGGACAAGGTCACCCAACTAACAAACCAATCAGAAGTCTTAGCCTGGTGCACAGAGAAACTGGCATGTGTTGGCCAATGAATCAAGGGCAGCCATAGACTATTCTTTCTTGGGAGGGTCCCCACAAACATTACAATAAGACAGAAAAACGAAAAAAATTTTGACAATACAAAATTTCTCTTAAGATTATGTAGGACCCAGAAAAACGTCCAAATTTGACTAAGTTTGGAACAGGTAAGGAATTGTTTTTAAAATGTTTCAATTCTGCATCAGATTCAAAAATAGAACTTTCAAAATCAGAAAAAAGTCAGGAAATGATCTTCTACAGGCTTTCTATTTTCAGAAAATACATAATTTCATTAAATATAATTTCAGTGACTCAGAGTTAAAAATCAAAACTTTTGAAGATATCCAGCAAAGACCACAGACTTGTCTATAAGGTCCTCCACAACCTAAAGTCAAAATGTCAGCATTTTAAGTACCCCCCAATTAAACATTAGGCACCTGTCTCATAAACTCTTTGGTGGTGAGGACGAGCTCATGGTAGATGAGCCAACGAGGGCGCTCCTCAAACAGACTACTGTTGGGGTGCACCATCACTGTCTGTTGGTGTTTCACCGTCTTGTACTGGCCGCTCTTGCTGAGCCGGGCTGTGTGGTAGAAGAACCCAGATGTGATGCACTGAAATGTACAGAGAGCATGGCAATATAACAGAAATGAACTTCAGACAAAAGAGCTAAAAAACAATCACTGACAGTGGAGGGTTTAATGACAACTGGCTGTTTTCAGATACCCTTTACAAAACGCGCGGGTAACTTGGGGTTGACAACTGCAACACGTCATGTAACACAACAGTATTTAACACCATTAAGCTTAAACTATGCGCCAATGAGACAGACAATTGTTAGCAACTCACCTTCCGAATGGCCATATTATCGCCAGGGTTACTAACAATGTCGATCTCCACTCTCTCCATCAGCCCCTCCAGTTGTTCGCGTACGTCACGTGCCCTGTGCATCGACCGGTGCTGGATGAAGTTCTCAAAGCACCACTGTGTCGAGAATCCCGTCTCCACCCACTGAGAATGAAAAGACGTCAAAAGATGAGCAACAGGTGGCTATTCATTCATGACTACCAAACCGGATTATAGACTCCATTCCAAAATTAACCAAATGATACTGAACTGTGTCACACAAATTTTCCTGTCAAATCTTGAGTAAAGTTTGATAGAAACAGGCCAACCAAGCAATTTTATGTAGAGTTTTGGTGATGATTCGTATTTTGCCGATTGCCTGAATCCTAAACTCATAAATTACAATAAACTCAGATGTAAAAGTTAGTGCATAAAATATGTACCAAGAACGATGCAGCTGCCATTCATGAGTGTTTTCAAATACAGTTTTTCCATCAATAAAAAAATCAAAGTGCTAACACCTACTTCCAAATATATTCAAAGCAAATAGCTGAAAGCTAAACTAGGGCCTTTCAAAGTCAGAACCAAAGTTACAAGCTGTTAATAGACAAGGTTCTAAACTTTAAATTTAGAGCCTTGGCTTTTAATAGGCTTTTCCAAGACAGAACACACTCATGAAGGAAACTAGTGTCATCTCACGCTTTGCTTGCAATACATGCAAATGGCAATACCTTATGCACTTTGGCGAAGCTCTCGCATTTACAGGACGCATGTCGAGTTCTAGTAAATTTCAGAGATTGCAAGCTTGTATCACAGACTCTTAGTAACATGTAAAATGATATGTGGTGAGGTGCAGTGTACGCACTGACCTGACTGTACTCACTGACTTGACTTAACACACTGACCTGATCGTACTCACTGACCTGACTGCACACACTGACCTGCCTGTACTCATTGACCCTACTGTACTCACTGACCTGATTGTACACACTGACCTGATTGTAAACATTGAGCAAAGTTAGGTGGTCTCCCCCAGGAACGAAAAAGTTGACCCTGGCTGTGTCAGCGTGGACAATCTTGTCTTTAGGACGGTAAAATATGGCATTGTTCACGGACAGCATGGCCGCTATTGACAGGATCTCATCAGAACACTTGTACCTGAGTATGACAGAATATAAGGCATGAACAACAGTGCTCAATTGGGTTCTCAGATTATGTTTGGTGACCTGCAAAAAATCCCAAGTTGGCACGAAGTCGCCACTGCGATTATCGATCAGACAATAACCCTCCCAAAATTTGTTGCACAGTTTGTGCTGACTTCCAAACTTTAAAACACTTAAGTTTTCCTAGATTTAATACCTTTGGTTCACAATTGTTCTGTTTATTTCATGAAATCAGTGTATTTGCCACCTCGACAGTCTGCACACATGAAATGTGCTTAAATTACAACAGGAAGTAAACAGCTGGAAGTCCGAATTGTTCAGCAACAAGGGCAAGATCGGTGAAACATGCGCCTACATTATTGCAATCGTTGCGTTCTGTCTTCATTGGCAGGAGGAACTGAGTTAGAGATCGAATGATACATATTCCTAAAAGAAAGAAATTGACGAGGTATGAATGAGTTTTTTTAGTTGATGATTTCAACGCCAGTTTTGGCAACCTCACATTTCGTTTGGTGACCTGAGATTTTTGCCAAGTCACCAAATGCGATGTGGTGTCAAGCACTGAACAATAATGAGTGTCCAAAAGCAAAGAC
Source organism: Phoronis australis (assembly GCA_002633005.1). NCBI lineage: Eukaryota > Metazoa > Phoronida > Phoronidae > Phoronis > Phoronis australis. The sequence goes on along the minus strand of NMRA01000301.1, from coordinate 281,508 downwards.
AAATAAATACAAGACAAATCATTCACTATAATATTAACGAACAAACATCATCGGGCTGAGGGGCTGCACGAGGCCATAACAGATTCAATGTCAGTACACGAACTGTGTTACAATGAACTGCCTTCTAGAATGCTTATTGTTTTAACAAAGCAGAGAGCCATGTGACACTAAACTGGCTGCTGGTCTTAATTCATGGTTGGATTCTTTGCCACTTGTCCACTGTTTACTGCAAGTCTCTTAGTTTAATAATAATGAATTTTTATTTCTACTGCTGTCCCCCCTCCCTCCACACCGATTTTACTGGAACAGCCCTTAGCCATCAACAACAAATGCTTATGAAAAGACCTTAGTGACACAAAAGCAAACAATAGCTAACACAACAGTAATGAATAAAGTAATGACAGAGATCAGACGTACTTTTCTGAAGCCAGGATCATCTTGGACATCATCGGGTCGACTGGGAATTCGGCCATGCGTCGTCCGAGCTTGGTCAGCTCCCCCTGGTGGTTGAGTGCTCCGAGCGCATACAGCTGCTCCAGTGCTATGACGAGGGTTTCATGCGGTGGTGGGTCCATGAAGTCAAAATGCAGCAGGTCATTGATACCCAGACTCTTAAGCAGGAGGACTACATTGCCAAGATTCGTGCGCTGGATCTCGGGGACTGTGTTCTCTTCCAGCTCGTGTTTGTAAGCCCACGCCGTGTAGAGACGGAAACACTTACCGGCTGCCACACGGCCTGCACGACCCGCGCGCTGATTGGCCGAGGCCTGCAAAGGGGAAGGACGATGAACCTCAGTGGTTTGAGCACAGGGCACAGGAGCAGCGTTCTACTTGACAAATGTAGATCTTCAACATGTGATTTTAATTAACACCTGGCCATTTTAATAATTTAAAACAAAATGGCAATTCAATCATTTTAATACACCTAACATTCTTTAAATGATAAATAGAGGAGTCAAAATGTTACCAAGCAACTAGAGATATTGAAGGAGTTCGGAGAACATGAGACTTCTTACAAAGTACAGCACATAGCAAAAATAATCAGGCCAAATAAAGTTTACCACTTAATGACTGGTAATGGCCCATCATGACGCACTATAACCAATCATTTCAAGCTACTCTTGACGGACAATTCCACTGGCATCCAGTCATAACAGAAATTATGCTTGTAATCTGTTATGATGGGGAACCCCCCGGGTCATTTTGCCTCATTACTTTCAACATGCACTAATGAAGACATTAGCAATCTTTCTACTTCGTTGATGCCCTTAATGGTTTGTAAAACAATTTCTTTTGCACTTAGAAAAGGTTCAAGACATGTAGTGCCAGAGTACAATGTGTTTTAAAGTGTCATTATTGGCAAGAAAAATCCTTTCCCGAGATCAGCCCCAGCACGGAATCAAACCTAGAATACATGTTGATGCCGTGAATCATTTTTGTCATAGGTTATTGTTACTGTTGGCCCAACTGCTGTAAGTATTGAGTATTATGGCATAGCATGTTGAACTCGTGTGTATCTACTAAGTTCAAAGCGTGTATAGTTGTTGTTTAACGTATAGTTTCATTCAGCTGCTTGTTTGGCGTATATGTTGCACGGTACCCGGTTCATAGAATAAATAGTTACGGGTCACAGTTAGGCAGTTTGTGCATGGTAATTGTTTCCAGTAGTAGAATAGATAGTATGGGTTCCAGTTAATTGTGTATTGTTAGCGAGGTACATGTAGTATTTTCCTGTCATAGAGTCATTGTCGCGAGTCTTTCTAATGCTCTTGGTATATAGTGCTTGTTAATTACGCTTGCTTGCCGAGTACTCAGACTGTGTGTTTTTCTTCATTACAGATAACCACTTTTTCGGTTTCTCCTTTTCAACACTTGTTCGGACACTTTTCATCGCTTGCAACTAAATAATAAAGTGTGTTATGCAAACGGCTTTTAACTTATCCCTGTAGCTAGACGCGGCTACAATACACATGGTCACAGTCAGCTGCATGAGCTTAACTACACTTAACAAGAGCAACGCGGAGCGTTGAAATGCGCCCACAATTGCACCGCATACGGTATCCATCTAGGGTTGTTTATTGGTACCATAAAGTGGCCAGTAGAGGGCATACTTTGCAAAATGGAAAGGCATGGTCATTGTCTCCTCAATAGGCTAGGGGCAAAATGTGAGTAATCTTCATAATACAAGCACATCCTATACACCAGTTGCTTAAAGCACCACAGAAACATAGAATTAAAAACAAATTTACCAACATACGAGATTAGCACAGCATTAGAATGCCAGAAACAAATTTCTACTTGGAACTTTTCCTTCACAGTCACGAAGTAACACAAAGTA
>NMRA01000301.1:235247-278333 GCA_002633005.1 Phoronis australis | reverse complement strand
CCGTCCCATTCATGAATGGAACATATGTGCCAAATTTCATGAACGTATGTCAAAGGGTTTTGGAGATAGAGCAGCGGACGCCAGACGCCGGACGGACGCCGCCCGGACGGACGGACGGACAGAGATGACGGCATAATGCGTCCACATATAAATATGTGGGCGCATAATAAATGACAGAAAATATTCCACTCGATAAATGACAGAAAATTTAAGTACATTTAAGTGGTTAAGTCACCTGCCTCGATTCCAGTGAATGTCTGGCAGACAGCGACGAGAATTGGTAATTTGTAACAAAATCAAAAAACAAAAAGACTTTGTTGCTCTTGTCAAAGTTAATAACTTTAAGAAGTTTATCCCTTCCGCTTGTAATTCAGAATGCATTTTTCCATCTCTAAAACCAATAACGTCGCTTTAACTGGTGAGAGGAAAAATGAAGTTTAATGTACACATACATCTAAAGGAAGAGCCCAGCCCTTTGCCACAGACCCTCACCTTCGAAATGGGCGTGACAACAAGAGATTCCATGCCCGTTCTGGCGTTGTAGCTCTTCTGTTTGGAAAATCCTGGGTCAATAACATAGATGATACCGTCGATTGTGAGAGATGTCTCGGCAATATTTGTGGCCAGGATTACCTGTGAGTAAGAGAATCACGTGACATCATGGTCACTGGTGTTCACAGTACTTGTCCAAAGCCTTACGTCACATGAGACTTAAAACTTCGCAATAATAAAATTCATCAACGACGTTACAAATATTATAATAAGCAGCTGAATGCATTTAGCTTCTAGAAAAATGGATTTATATCATGAGTAAAAGTTGAATTAACTTCAAAGCATGACACAGAAAATTAACCAACAACTGAAAATCATAGATCATCAAAATAGCTGTGAGACAGAACGGTCAGAACAGTGTTACGTCCCCTTCTGAAGGACGTCATGAAAACAGCAGAGCAATATCAGCATCTGATTTCACCAGCATGACACATTGAGCATTGATTACAATTAGTTGTAAGAATTTTGATATTTTAATAAATTGTAGGTCAACATTTACATCAACATCAACACAGATAGCTTGGATCATATAAAGCTTGGACCTGAATGCAAGGCTAGATATAATGGTTTATTTTCTGGACCAATTCTCTGTAACTTTATTGTATTGTCTACTTGTGTTGCAATAAAAAGACAACAACAAACAGGGCATGTTCTATGGTCATTCAGTTTAGGGTACCTTTCTAGCACCAGGTGGGGTGGGCTCAAAGATCTTTGCCTGCATGTCTGACGGCAAGTTGGAATATATTGGTAGGATGATCAGCTCCTTGATTTTGGTACCAAGTTTCTTCGTCCTCTCCTAAAGGTGAAATGCAGACATTGTAATACTTTCTGACAACACAGTGACTAGAGACCTTGAATTTCTGTTTTCAAAAACGAAAAGCTCTATTTAAGCAAACATAAAATTCCATTTTTACTCTTTTTAATTAGTAAATTAGCCATTTTGACAATGTGCTTGTAGCAACACTTGCGAGATTTAAAAAAATTTTAGTTGAAAAGAAAAATATATTTAGCGTGGTTTTGTGCACTAAAAATTTCTCGAATTTCGATATCCAGTTTATTTTGAAAACTACAGTAATTTGTGGCAACGACAACTTACATGGTCCTGCATTTTGAGAACCAGTTTGATGCTCGCTATTCAGTGGAGAAAACTGGTTCTCAACAAGCAGAATCCCTGTAGGTGACTATGACTCTACTTGTTGCTATGAATTATTGCCGCCATCACAACTAAACCACAGCCTAGACAAGTTCTCACCAGCAACATCTCATTGGCAGTCTCAATCTCCTCTTGCCCCGTCAAAAACACCAGTATGTCCCCTCGTGGCTGTGTGCAGTGAATCTGCAATACAGAGACGACGGCCGCGTCGATGTAGTCTGCCTCTGGCGCCTTGGTGTAGTAGATGTTGACCGGGTACCTACGCCCTGGGATACGGAAAACGGGCGCATCATCAAAGAACTGCAAACGAAAGAACAATAATTATAACATTTACGCTGATGCGGAAACAGAATGCAATCACATATGAGAGTTGTATTGAAATCGTTCATTGACAACATTTTTAAAGGCCGATCAAATCAGCATCTTCATAGATGAAACAACTTCACGAAACTTAAAATACAACCTGTGACATATTGCGCATCAAGACAAAGAATCAGTCCATTTACCTTTGGCACGTACTGTATTTAGCACACAATATGGCGGACACACGTGGAATTTCATTTTGCCACTTTTAGCAACAAAACCAACTTTGAGCAGTTGTACAACAACCTTTGTTTATTTTGGGGAGAAATCCTTGTTCAAGTTAAGACAAGTTAACACTCAGAATTCTGCACAGGTGTGCAGGATCCACACACGGTTTAACGATCATTATTTTTGTGAATGATTAATATACCGCAGTCACTCCAGTTTAAATGGCACAGCATGGGGCCTTAAGGCAAACATTGGAAGCACCATGCAAATCACAATTCTATAAAACATCAATCCTATATCTATAATTGGATGCTGGGCAATTACAAAATGTCGCAATGGAAAAATGAAACACATTCAGTTTCCTACAGAAGCAACACCCCCATAGGGATTACTGAACGAGTGGGAAATTACTAAATAAATCTAACGTACCTCCGAGAACTTCTGAGCATCTAGCGTTGCACTCGAGATCAGCAGCTTGAGGTCAGGCCGGAAGCGAGCGATGTCCTTGACCAGGCCAAACAGCACATCCGTGTGAAGTGTTCGCTCATGGGCCTCGTCGATAATAAGAACGCTGGAAATGGGGAGAGTACAGTAGAAATTCACCAGGTTTGAACCCAATTTTTATAAGACAAATTAGTGTAACTTTAATTTGTCAACTATCTCAACAAAAACAATCATTAAGAAAACATTAATCTTCGTTATCATGCCTTCTGTGAACATGAACAGCAATGTGAAAGCATTTAACAAATTAAAAACCCAATTCTAGCAATCAACCATATTTGTACATAATTGAAGATTTTTTACCATATTAACAAGCAAAGACAAGAAACCTTGATGAGTCACATTCTAAAATACAACATCTCTCATTCTACAGTAATTACCCATAATGCTCTGTATCAGGAAGGCACTGGTCTCAACATTGTTAACTGCTGGGGTGTGCCCACTATTTTACATCAATATAGTTTCCAAAACAACTTGTTATTTTCTGACTACACCTACATACAAAAGATTCAGACAGCCACCAGATACCAAATCAAGTGCAGTCAATGCAATCAGTGTACTGTTACAGTAAGTACAATTTACAGCTGACCAATGTTTCTAAGGTAAAATCAGCAAGTCATATAATCTTCAACTAGATACAAATACACCTAAGTGCTTCAGTCAACAAACATAACTTGTCCAGAGTAAGGATTTTTTGTGTTCACTAGCGAACTTAAAGTCGACTTACTGGGTATCAGAAATTTAAAATGTTAGCCTGTGAACTACAAGTTTCCACCATCATTGAGCTTATGAGGACTGACTAGAATGAGGGTGGAAATGTAAGACACTCAAGCCAACGCGGTTTTTATTGTAATTTACATTTGATCACCATCATCATTGGAAAGCAACCAAAAATGTTTCTCCATTATGTATAAATAGGTAAATAAAACAACAAGAATGGATCAACTGAAATTTTCGGATGAATGTCCTTCGTCAACAGAAACTTTACAGAAATAAAGTAAAATCAAACACTATGACGTTATGTAGGATGCGAGACTATACAGATCAAGCAGATGAGAACTAAAAAAATTATAGTTTTATCTGGTTTAGCTTGACAATTAATAAGTTGTATCCACTCACATGACCAAAGATAATACATAAGACTATGCCATAAAACACTTCTTTTGCTACCAGACAAAAGAATGATTTCATTTTCAAACAAAACATTTTACCAACAAAATACCACTTCCGAGAAGAGATGCAAGGGGAAGATTAAGCAAAAAATATTGGATAGCCTTACCTGTAACCAGCTAGGTCGGGCTCACCGAGGAACTCCCTGAGCAACATGCCATCTGTCATATACTTGAGCACTGTTCTCTCTGATGTACAGTCTTCAAAACGAATACTGTAACCAACCTGTGAATGGAACAGAACAGACAAATGGGTCAAGAGCTCACCCAGACACACAGTCCGAACACAGAAGATAGATCGTGAAAATGATACCTGAAATTAAGCTGCAGAAATACAGTAAATGTGGTTCTCGACACTTTCTGGGCTAAACTTCAATTATAAAACATTATATTTCCAAAATGAACATTAAAACGTGCATGCAGACATGATGCACGAACTAGGCAAGGGAGATTTTCAGCCACATAACAGAAGAACCAGTCAGTACATTCTACTAATTACACAATTTAAAGCTCAGTTCTTCCATCAACTTAGTTCTTTGACCCCGTGGCAGCACCAGTCAATACTCTCAAGCTGTTCTTACACCACAAGAGGGAAGCACCAGTCAGTAGGCTCACCCAATGACCCAGTTTAATGCTGGTCTACCATCAAGCGAGGGCAGCACCAGTCAGTACACTCACCTCATTACCCAGTTTAAAGCTCAGTTCTTCAGCCACACGGGCAGCTACAGACATGGCAGCCACACGTCTCGGCTGAGTACAACCAATCTTCATACCATCCTTGGTGTATCCCTGAAATAACAGTCATGCAAACTAGATTCATTCTAGACTAATTTTATAACTGGACATCACACACTGGGTATTCTTTAACTTACACCAAAAAGCCAAGTCAGTGACATCGAAGATGGTATTGCACACTAAGAAGATATGGTACATGCCAACCACAATCGGACAAAATACCATTTCTCCGGTGATGACCCAGACATGACAGGTCATGCTAGCTACCCCGCTTGCTCATCCATCATGACAAGGAATTCCAAATACACTTAGCCTGGGAACTTTGCCAGTGCTCGGCTGTCATGACAATAGAGCAATGGTCAGATTTTTTTGAAAATCGAGTAGGTGATGTGGTACTTTTTTACTTGCTCATTAAAGAAAATTCACCAAAGAAAATTGATGACTTTTTTTAATCATTTCTTCCCAAATCATGGTATTTCAAACATCGCTTACAGTTGCTTGCTTTTGTGCCCATTTTCAAAAAAAAAACACATAGCCTCGGCTGAAGTTGATGTGGGGTGGCATTCTTAATTTTAATTCATGAGCACTGGTCTCAAAATAAGTCAAAGTAAAGATCAGAACCAACGTTACTTTTTTACCTAATCTGTTGTTGCATCACTTATAGTGTAGTGGATTACCAGTGGAATCCCCTAATACACTTAGCCTTCTTGAATGGTCATGTGGCAGTCGTTTTGCTTCCTAAAGCATACTTTTCACAATATCCTCTGATACTATTCTGGCATTGAAGACTTACTGCCTCGTACAAATACTGTGGTATCTGCGTCGTCTTGCCAGAGCCTGTCTCACCCTCTATGATCAACACCTGGTGGTCGCTGACAGCCTGCAAGAGGTCGTCTCTGAATGGCCAGATTGGAAGACTGCGACGCGTCTCCTGTAGAGACATCTTCTTGCTCTCGGCCGGTGAAATCTCAGGTTCCTTCTGTGAACCAGATTTATTTAAAATCATTTACTGACCATAGTCACTAGGATTAAGCAATGCCACTAATCACAATTTTCAAAAAAGCTGTTGATATTTCATCTATTATATGTTAATAAAATAACCTAAAATTCAATAAATCTTTTTTCAGCTATTCGCGATATTATTCACTAAACAATAATTGTTTTAACCAATCACAAATTCCTCCGATTCTTTGACACAAGTTACAGTAAAGGAGAAAATGAGTGATTATAAGGTCAATAATTACAAAAATTCTTTACACTGAACAAAGAATTTCATCTGATTGCCCAAATATATGTTCAATTCCAAGTTCACGCATACGCGATCTTAATATTAAGCAGGATTCCAAGTTCACGCACAACAAGGCTACATACTGGACTAGACTGAGATCCTGGCATCTGCAACACTTGAACAAATTCTATCTCTTCATCCATTACATAGTCGTACTCTTTCTCCTGTAATGTAAATAATTCTTTATCAACTGATGTAACACGTAGCTATAACCAAACAAACTTCACACGACAAGCAAACCATACTACACTGAATGGGAAATTCTTGATTCAGTTTTACTAAGGGCTATCGTTTGAACTTGAAAAAACAATTAATGTGCTTATGCTAAAAGAAAGAATGAATTAAACTATCAACTGATATAATTCTGACATAATATTGTACAGGTTTGCAAACAATGGACATGAAACAATACAGCCCAATGACATGGAACAAACCTACATAATTTGAGCCACATAACAAATCATTTGCACAACATTAAGATAAACGCAAAAACTAACTGGAAAAGATCCCTTTACTCCATCACAATTCATCACAACAGCGAGAAAATTCACCTTAACTCGGCCACCACAGCTGTAGAATTTCCCCCGTGGTCACGGCAGGGAGTTCGAAGCCATTTTGACAAATTATTTTTGGTGTAAAATGTATTATATCATGGAATATAGTACATAAATTACCAACTCAGTAAATTCTCAATGAATGAAATCTGTGTCCTTGCGCACAAGTCACGACCCACGCTATTGGCTGCGATGCCATTATTGACTAGCGGTACCTGGTGTGATGCATGTTTTACTTGGGGCAAGGAAATCCTCTGCTCACTAACTGGAAGTTGAGTTATGCATTGGAAGAGAGCTACGCCTCCTCTAAGAATTCCGTAAAAAATATCAAAGTTGTGAATCAGTTGTCAATGACCTATGATTGTGCTGACTATACCTTTTTTAAAGACTTTGCATCCTTGGCCCCAAACTTCATCACGGCAGCATGTAGGTGCTCCTCCTCCCAACGTTTCTGTTCTGTGTTGCCCCTCTCTGTGGGGTCCTCCACGTACTTTTCATTAGGTTTCTGAGGCAAAACATCAAACAAAAAGTTGATAAGCAAACACTGCCTTCATTCGGTAATGATTAAGTCCAAACCACATATTACCCAGACAACAACAATTATTACCACATGACCATTCATACTCCCATCCACTGATTGATTAAAACACAGTACGACGATGTCCGTTGGACTGTGGTGTTGACCAGGGAACCACATGTCACTTTACATTGAGGCCCTCCAGACAACAGAGGTCACTATTCATACAGTGACCAATCCAACACTGTAGAGACCATAAATCCCAGAACGTGTAAACAAAGCGACAAGATTATGACAATACATCAAAGTATTAAAAACATGCCAAGCTAACAAGAAACCATTAAGAAATCTGAGGACAGAAGCATCATTGGTCATATAATGAAACAAACATAGATTGATGGCTGAGCATGTCAAGTTTTATGAACCTCGGAAGAGCAATGTTGCCCTCAGCCTCTGACATCATTGCTCTTCTTTGGTCCATACATAACCCGATATTGCCCTCAGTATCCATTATTTGTATAAAACCGTTGCAGAAATGTATTTGACGTATGAAGTGGCATCAACAGATTAATGCGTCTTGCTTTAGCTACTTCTAACCACACATATAGCAGCAACAATTAGAGACCTGTCTTTTTTTTACATTGAGAAAGTGCACCAGCTGCACCCAGACTCAATAATTAACACAGATAATTATGTCTTCAATTCACTGCATCAATCTTTATTGAATTACAAAAATGCTTTTTACTCACAACATCATCCTTCGGCATGTGATACCTCCCTTCTTTGCTCTTTTCTCCCACTTCCTTGTGCTCTTTTGCCAGTTTAAGCACTTTCTTTTTATATTCTAAATCCGCCTTTTCTCGTTTTGTTAATCTGAAATAATTCAGAATGAGCAACATTACATAATACAATAATGTGCTGAAAGAAACACAACCCAATACAAATACAACATAGTACTTGAATAAACAGATATCAAACTATGCTGGTGAAAAAGTGCAATGAAATGAAACTAAAAATAATACAGCTATAAACTCAAAGTATAAAAAAGGGGTGCTTTAATAAAACCACAATGAGTAGTGGACAATTTTTTGTACACATCGTAACACTATGTAACACTCTAAGCCACAACACACCTGTGATCATAGAACAATTATTCCACCTAGTGTCTCTGTGAGAAACCAGCTTTTACACTAACAATAAAATGGCCATGAAGCTTTTGTCAAATGAATGCAATGTCCCATGCAGGTCAATCTATTCCAAAAGGTGCAACTTACTGCCAGCACCTCAAAACCAAGACATTACTTGTAACCTTGGTCAAGAAAAAGTTAGTTAAGGCCAAAAGGTGAATTGCACCATTACAAATCATGGTATTTTTGACGTTGAAAACCATTAAGTAAGGATATGGCTAGTTATTGACTCTTGCAGAAGTGTTCTCAATCAAGACTTTATTTTCTACACTAGTTTTCCAGGATATCGTTATTCATTTTCCCTCATTTATACTTTCCCAGAAAAAAGACACAAAATAATTTGAAACTGAGAGGTTGTAAAAAGTTCTTGTAAGTATTTGATCAGCTGTCAATAAATTAGTAATAAGGATTGCACTAAATTTTCTCATTTTATGAAATATTTTGATGAGTTTTCACCTTTTCCCACAAAAATACCACAAACACATGGAAGCCATTTTTGTCAATTTCCAGGTTTTTCATGATGAGCAGGAGTCATGATGCAAATTTTCACAAAAACCGCAGTAACCATAAAAACCCTACAATATGCCCCAAGCTGACCACTCACTGGACGTCAGAGAAGAGATACTGTTCATCTAGGATTTCCTCTTCCAGCTCTTCTAACTTATCCACTTGACGTTTCTTCAAGTAATCTCGACGCGACGTCTTCCTGAGCTCTGGAATGATTTTCTTACGGTCCTCAGTCTCCAGCTGAAGACGTTTCTTTGCCTCCTCATAACCCTAGAGAGCAGTGATTAACGTTAAGTTTTGAACCACGAGTGCGGAAGGGAGACCACTGTGTATTCTTGGTCAATTTTCAGTGAGTATTTAGGGCTCAAGCTATTGGGAAACTCTTCTCCCAAAACACAGCACCACCCCAACGGCCCAGGAGGGTAGGGCAGATTTAAAAAAGGCATGCACTGTCATAGTGATGTCCTCCACCCTTGTGCCAAATTTCATCAAGATCTGACCTGGGTTTTTTGATATATCGAGCGAACAACCAGACAGGATGACTACAATACGCGATCACGTAAAGTAGGTGCATAAAAATGGAGAGCTTTAAAGTACAGCGTCCATCTGGGCGCTTAATAGGGCAAATACAGTAGCCCTAATAGATGGTGACATCAATGCACGAAACAATGATTTTTATTGACATTGGCAGCAAGTTTGTGGTGACAGACGCAAACGGCCGAGCAACTGAACTTTGGGCTAGGCGAGTAGATTTTCTGACTCACTTGCCCATCTAGCGAGAGTGTTTTTCAATGTGAAAAAACTTTAAGTGAAGTACGTCAAAGGCTGTCAGAAAGCATGTTCAGTTTATGGAAAAAATGACATTTTCTCATGAAAATGTCATTTTCGCATTATTCTCCTTCATCCCTATAGCCTAGGCAAGGAAATAGTGCATCAAGCAGGTCTCAGGTCCAGCAAACAGGTTTCAAAAATAGTCCTTGCCAATACAATAGCCATGCTTTCCAACTATCAAAATCAAATTGAGAGATTTCCAGTGATTGACATCCACTTTCTTTAGCAGCACAACACTTAAAAATGCAGTGTTGAATTATGGGATAGGATTACAGCATATCCGTTACAAAAATGAAGATTTTTTGCCACAATGGGCTGACCAGCGTCTTGGGTCTACCGAACCCTACCACGAAAAGCACCAAACTAAAAGAGCATAAATGCTACCAAACACAAACATCGAGTGTGCCAACAACTAGACGTACCTTTTTATCTGATTTCGCGGCAACATTGCGAGTTTTTTCTTTATCTTTTTCTTTTAGTCGCTCAGCAAATTTGTCTCTTTCTTCCAAGTCTGCCTTCCGCTCAGATTCCATTTTTGAGTATTCATCCTCCGACGACGAATCTGTCGTCTGCTTCTGGTTCTTTGAAGGAACATCACTAAAACCAGACCACGCAATGCTTAAAAAACAAACCTGACCACAGCCTGACTGAAAACAGATAAATAATAACTCAGTCAAGCTTGAAAAATGACGTGACTCATGAGGTCCATCAAAGTCATATGAACAATAAGCAAGGATAATATTAATGTGTCATAGTCCATTAAGATTCATGGGTCTTTTTACAGACAGAAAAAAATCAAGTGTGTGCAACCCAGCAGGATTTACACAGCTCCAAACTGTTAATGAGAGATAGCGCTACAACATATAAAAATGTTGTGAGTTAGCCTCACAACAACCGCACACTGTTCAATAGAGTTAGCAATACAACAGCCCTAAACTGGGGAGTTAGCCTCACATCAGCCTCAAACTGTTCATGGGAGTTAGCCTCACATCAGCCTCAAACTGTTCATGAGAGTTAGCCTCACATCAGCCCCAAACTGTTCATGAGAGTTAGCCTCACATCAGCCTCAAACTGTTCATGAGAGTTAGCCTCACATCAGCCCCAAACTGTTCATGAGAGTTAGCCTCACATCAGCCCCAAACTGTTCGTGGGAGTTAGCCTCACATCAGACTGAAACTGTTCATGAGAGTTAGCCTCACATCAGCCTCAAACTGTTCATGAGAGTAGTCTCACAACAGCCCCAAACTGTTACCAAATCACCACACATACCTATCACTACTACTGTCAGCTGACTTGGTGCGGATGTGCTTTCTCTTCTTGGTGTCTCTTTTCTTTGATTTCTGTTCAAAACAATGTCAATACACAGTCTTCATATCAACAAACAAAACATGCAACAACAGCAATCCTGAAGACAGGTTTAACATTATGTACAAAACGGGCATATTATCCTCAGAGCAAACCTCGCGAACATTGGTCTATTTTTCTTCTTTTGTTAGGAATCAAAGCCACGTCCCACATAGGGTTAACTAGATCAACTCAAACTGGCAAATTTCAAACTAGAATAAATGGACTAAATGACATTGGCTGCACTTGATTGTCTTTGCCAGTTTTGCCAGGTAAACAGGCTAAGACATCCAATTGGTCGGTTAATCGAAAGTCATCACCGAGAACCAATCGTTGAATCTACCTGATCAACTTCATTCTATCTATGGTATAACCATTGCAATTAGGAGCACGTAATCACCTAAATGAAGAACCAAAAGTGTTCCACCACAAAACATTGAATTGGTTTTCAAAGACGGAACAGCAAAAGTCTTTTTATGATACAAGGAATACTAAGAAGTAACATTGACTAAGGCTTGATAGAAAATTAAGGTATATTGCTCTACAAATAAACAATTATTTAACACTTGAAGCTTCAATGGAGTCCACTATCAATTAAATCATTTTAGAAAGATAAACAGGCAGCAATTATTATTACATATCAGAGAATGTATGTATCAGACAGTATACATGTGCATAATATATGGACTAGACGTGTTGAAGATGGGTATCAGTGAAAGCATGAGTTTGTAAACATACAAGCACGTGTGTTAAGACATGCAGACTGAAACTGAAGTGAGAACAGTCCTGCAGTTTCCACAGTAATCTAGAGCGACAGTCATCAATAGAACTATATCAACCTTGGACAAAATTCTTGCCAGAATTACTTGGCAGTTTAGTCCAACTTTTGTCCCAATAAAAGAGCACTTTGTCGAACATTACTCAAGATTTTGATGAGACATTATTGAAACTATACTTGTTAATTGTTAATTTGCCTAGTAATAAGTTGTCACAATATCAACAAAGTGCGTTAAACAACACTTATTGAGATTTAACCGAGATTTAGCTGGACTTGAAATAGGCTCTCGTCGGTGGTTATATTCAGTCGCAGTTTTGTGTGCCAAAACTTTGGCAAACTTCGAAGTTGTCTAATTTATTTTGAAAATTACAGTGAAGTTGCGAGTGTAAAAACATGATTGAAGGAGTGTGAGACACAACAGATGGCTGAATGCCTTGAGGACAGCAGTGGGAGGGCTCCATGACAGCTGACCCATGATCCACTGAGGTGGACATTCAGGCATTGCCGACTGACCAAACATATTCATCAATTGTAGTGTACAATACACGCCAAAAAATGACAAACAAAATGACCCAGAATTCTCCGTCATGATCACAGAGCCATAGCAGAATAGGTCGTCATGACAGCAAGTAGAGTTGGTAGTCTTAGTAGTTGAAATGATGGGTTGTAATGGGGAAACGAGAATTTATTTTGGTTTTTTTTGGCGTGTACTGTGGCCTGTCATGTACTCACTGGTTTAATATGCGGCTGGTCATCGTCACTGTCGGATAGGAGGCTGTATGATTGGTTCTTCCGCTGTTGGGCAAGGATTTCTTCTTCCTTCAGCCGTGATGTCTTCACAGCCTGTTCCTTTCGGGGCACCTTTTTGTGTACAGAGGACAGATGAAACATATATATAACATTACTCATACATGTAATACTGCATCAAGGTGAAAGCAACTGAAGCCCAAACATCTGCAATTAACAAAGATAATTCTAGAACATTTGAATATGTCAAACATGCCACCCACGACTGCCACTGAGAACTAGTGTTCACTTAGCAATAGTTAAAAACTTGAAACACTTCTGCTGACAAACTCTATGGAATCGCAAGGAAATGTTGCATTGCCAGCTATTTTTAATGATTTAAGAACTGTCAAGTCTACTTTCAGACTCTGTTGATTCAAAGTTAAGTCCGATAAATAAGAAATATGATTAACAACAAAATCGCCCGTGTGCCAATCTTTAGAATGACTTTATGGTTTTCATACAAGTACAGCGCACACCAAACTATTTCAAGTAAAGAATATCACCGTCACCTAAGAAAAACTACATATATTCTCCGTAGCCCTGTCTGAATTCCATTAAATTCTTCCATTAATAGAAGATATTTGATACTGCACACTGGGAATCTTGAAGCTATCTTTGGCCCACAAAAAATATTAGACCAAGCCCTGGATTTAAATTGATCATAAGCAAAAATGTCTTTTGTATTCTCTGTAGCCCCTGTATTCTCTGTAGCCTCTAATTTAAATATATATATTGTATTGTATATCAGTCTAAACTCATTATTAATAAAACATGAATGTTCTTTGGTGATTCAGAAGTGTTGGTATTAACAATAAATGAATTCTATAGCATTGCTCAAGTGTTCATCCACTCATAAACAGGTATCTGCATATTTTGTATTCTCCGTAGCCCCCTCCATGATCTGTGTGATGTGAGATTTATGCATACAAAGTTTACTGATGATAAAAAGTGTGTTTCCTGTATTTCTTTGATGGTAGTTGATGGAAATAGGTATCCCATTGATAGGGATATTTTTCTACCCACAAATAGTACCTTCACATTTTGTATTCTCCGTAGCCTCCTCACTGACCTGTGTTATGTGAGACTTATTTGTGCAAGCGTTTACTGATAATGAAAAGTGTTTTCCTGTATTTTCTTGATGGTAGTTAATAGAATTATGCTTTGCTTTTGACTGTGACAGTGATGTGACTCTGATGATAGTGAAGTCCAAAGTATGTCTAAGGATTAAGTACAATCGCTGTGTTTTATTTGTATACTCACACCTTGTGAAGCATACACAGGTGTGAACAGAGGCGGATCCAGGCTTTTGAGTTGGGGGGCAGGGCAGAGTATTTGCTAGGATTTTACCTGTCAGACATTCACACCCGGAACTGCCAAATGGAATCTGGGAGAATTTAAAATCTGCCACTATTGAACCTAGTTTTTTATATTGATGTTCAGTGATTAAGTACATGAGTTACCAGTAATAAACCTTCTTGTTCCTAAGCCAGATTCATTTTTTTTTTCAAAATGGACGTGACAACACCAATGATGTATTCTCCGTAGCCCACATTTTTTGTTATTTCAAAAACTAGATGAGAATACTTCCCAAAAATTTTAACTGATATTCAATATACCATGTTGATTCTAAAAAAAGAAGTCTTGAAGCTAAAATTAAAACTTCATAAAATGCCATTTATGAAACAAAAGTGTGCATCCTTAGTGAAAAAATGCCATGTTGCTCTCACCTTTCCATATAGCTCCTTAACAAAGGCGAGCACATTTGCATCAACATCTACAGTGTTGGTGTCTTTTATTCGCTGAATCAAATCTGCTACACTTGATGACTTCTGAGCCAAGCCAATCATGAACTGGCTAATGTATTTATCAGAGATGCCCAAAATGTCATGGAGCCTATCGCTGACCCACGTCTCAGTCATTGTTGTAATTTGGACCTGAAGAATACAGACGGAATGAATCTGGGCTGGTACGGCAAAGTTGTTATGACCTTATCGACAAGTCTGCGCACTTACCTATTAAATATATAAAGAACTGTAGATTTTACCTCAGAAACTATACATTTTCTGAAAGCAAAAGGCTTGCAGGATTTGAGTTTTGACTTATGGACAATCAGTCATTAATTGGGTCATCCTGGATTACACAGCAACAGTCAAATCTTGCTGTGTTTACCGACAATGTACCGCAAGCACTTTTACCTCTTATTTTTGCATTATACATTATATTCTTTGACTTTGTAGTATTCGGTTATTAATTGTTTACAATCTGATTTTATTAAAGTATACATATATGATACTACTATTTTCTGATGACCATGGCGAGAGGAATCAGAAAATATTAATATCAAGTATGTAATGGAGTCGGCTTGTAAACAATAATCTAGTAGTATTCTTCAGAAATACCCAGATTGCATGAAAAAGAAGACATCAATAGGTATGGCCGGCATTTATGGAATGCCCATGTATGTACAGAATTAGAGTTGGATTTTACTTTTTGAAATCTCTTGGATGGCTCTGGGGCAATTCAAAATTTAGTCCCTAAAAATGGATTTTTTCAGCAAACGAACCCTCGGAACTTCTTCATTACAAGTCTACATTTGACATGTTGTCATTGAAGACTCTTGCCAGTGAGCTCAAAGCACACACACTGCATCTACAATCTAAAGAATGAAATACCGAGGTAGTCCAGTGCCATGTGTTGTGAAGAATATCAAAGTTACTAGCTGTTAAGCATGTTCAACGTACGACATTTAAACAATTACTTCAATGACTTTTTGGGACAGAAAACAAACGAGGATACAACGTTTTCCACATAGCTTGTGTAGTTCATCAGTGACGTCATAGTACACAAAACCAGTGACGTCTTTCACAAACAACCATTTGACAACAGTACAACAGTTCTCGGGTTACTGATTTGTTTATCCCGAGAAAGTTTTTCTGTGATATAGGGTGAAGAAATGGCTCAGCAAGGAGCCGCTCTCCAAGGATACAACAATGAGCTTGTCAAATGTAAGTATTTTTGGTAAACGTTGTCTAATTCATTTGTTTCTGATAGCTTGCCTTTGCATGACAACCTCGAAAACTGACTAAAGTAGACAGACAAGGGCACTGGTCGGATATCGCGGTCCCGGATTTTGAGAAACAGTTCTATCCACTAATAACTGGCTCGGGTTCTCAAAATTCGGGACCGCTATATCACCGCTCTCAACTGACAACAGCAGAGACTGTGGTCATCCTGTTGTATTACTCCAGTCCAGGTTTCACTAGCTAGGCCTCTAGAAGTACTCACCAGTTAAAACACAGCTACTCAAGCTTCAGTAAAACCCAATCCAGGTGCCTATCCCCGACATCCTGATTTCTTGCTGAAAGACTGCCAGCAGGGTTCCCTGCCAGCAGTTTAAATAAAACAAGCATCCAGGGAACCATAAAACTAACAAATCACAAGACACCACAGAAAGATAAAGGACGAATGATGTTGACGATTACAACATTGCTCACCAGTTACTCAAGCTTCGGTAAAACCCAATCCAGGTGCCCGTCCCTGACAGCCTGATTGCCTGCTGAAAGACTGTCAGCAGCCTCCCGCCAGCAGTATAAATAAAAGAAACATCCTGGGAACCACAAAAGTGACAAATCACAATTAAGACACCACAGAAAGATAAAGGACGAATGATGTTGACAATTACAACAATCCTTAACCTAGCCCAGCATACGTGGAAAGCTTTTCAGCAATGTATGCAAAATCAAAGTCATGTTGCTTTTCTAGACGTCATAGAAAATTTTGTCGACACCGCCCAGCGCTACTTGAATCCAGGTTACACATGTAAAAACCAAGCATCCAAACCGCAGTTGCTAGTTGGGTGACTTGGCACGCGATTAAAGAAAGGCTTTTTCTGGCTGTATGTTGCACCTGTAAGTCACATGTCACAGCAATGTGCTTCCAGTGAATCATATGAGACTCTGTTAGCATCCATATCACATTAAATTATAATTCACACATACCATGACTCTGGAGACAATTTAGTCAATAAAATTTGAACATATCCATGAAATTCTGTTGTGGTTCACTTGAGCGTCCCTGACGGGGTGCCATTTTGTCGGAGATTCACAAAATCATGCCTGTTGATGAACAAAAAGTCCAGGGAACACAAATCTTACAAATTGCATGGCCATTGTTATGTCTTCCCATGGTATTTTTTGCAAGTGTCAGGTCATGTGTTTCGCTCATTTTTGCGCTTGTTGTTGCCTAACTCGTGTCACATCAATTAAAATTCTATGTAGTTATCATGTGCGATGAAAAAGTTAACAGCTACAGTACCAAAAAGGTGTGAGTAGAAATTCTTCGCCAAAGTCATCTTAATTCACGTAGACAAGTTTCATCGAGCATAGAGATAGAACCAGAAAGGATCGTTAAAGAAACTAGTACATTGTTAAGGGATAATTTTGAGTGTAAAGTACATTTTTAATGAGGTGAAAACACTTATTTGGTGATTGTATTTTGGCTACTTCCCATTTAAAATACACGGTATGAGATTAATGCTGAAAGTTGTATAGCCACCCGAGGGGCTAGTCATGTTGCCTAGTATGAACCAAGCCAGTCAGTCAGCCACTAACCACGGGCAGGCTCCACTATAGGGAGACAATTTACAGTAATGAAAATGATGTAATTAAGACAGGTACAGTGTAAGAATGGTAAGGTAAATTACAGCCACTTTTTAATATTAAGTTTGAAAGTATTAATTGAATTCCTGGCCTACGAGACTTCCAAATTGCAGCAGCAGCGTATTAGATAAAAGATCTCTTGCCGGACTCGGTTTTAATTTTTTTAAAAGAATTATTACCAGCAGCAGAAGAACTTGTAGAGTATGTAGCTTCACTGCTTCTGAATTTGCTGGACCATTTGTGTCCATTTAGTGAACACTGGCAGGGCTATAGAAAATTCCTCATGCTGTCGGAGGGTATTAAACCATGGCTACCAACATGAGAGTCAAATATCTAAACAGAGGCAATTGGCGCTTGGCAAGTAATTTAGTGAGGCTTTATACTTACATCACACCTCAAAGTCACGTGTCACAACAAGGACAGGGTACTCAACTATAAGTAGTTTCAATTGGGCAGAGTGCATGTTTCCAGGTTGACGGCCGAGGTTTAGCGGATAAACTTTTTTGTCGCCGGCTCTGTTAAATGGTGCGATCAGGATATGGATTTGGTGAATGCATTTCAATATCCATAAGACGTGCTTTGAAGCCCAATTTGGCATACGTGAGAAACCTAAACAAAGGGTATTTAGTTCACAGGCGTTGTTTTTGGTAGGCCCACCATTGCATCTAATAACCGAAGTAACATGTATTCTTGTATAATTACATGAATATAAATATAAATTAAAGTTAGGTTAAAAATGAACTCTTGGAGGAGGTAACCTTCAGAGTGAGTGGGCTAGACTGCATGAACCTGGTCAAGTTCGAAACTCATCCATCAAAATTTGGTTCACAGTAGTCAGAATGTTTGGTTGTTGGTCAAATTTGAATTTCACTTTGGCTGAACTAAGTAAAGGCTATATTTTTTGTTGAGACTTGAAGCAATTATAAATACTATTTTTGCATTATGAATTACCAATTTCATTTGTGCCATACAGTCGTGGAAAGCAACCTGTAAATTGCTCACCAATTGTCTCTTGACTGAATGGTTTGTACTGCCGTCTCTAATGTCGGTGATTCAATACCTGCCTGTGATGTGGATTTTGCTTCAAGTGTTAGATTACACTCTATTTTTAAAAATGTTTTAAAAATGCAAAATGTGTTTTACGGAGGGCCACTAAAGGCAAAACAAATTGCATTTTAATTTCAACCTCATCTGCATTTTTGACCTTGACTATCTACTATTTGCTTATAGGCATTGAAGACCTGTGTGCTAAGCGAGATGAACTTCACAAGAACATTTTACAGGAGGAAGAGGAAAAACAGAAGTATGTTAGCCTGGAAAGAAGACATTTGATGATGTCATTCATGCTCAAGTACATGCAGTAAAACTCACTTAACTTGGATTTTCACATAACTCGGACAAAGTTCGGCAGTACAGTATTGTTATAGGTTGTCCACACAGTCCTTCAGATAAGTCGGATTTCACTTTTTAAACTTGGATGAAATCTCTCGATACGGGGTACTGCTTAACGTTTTCATCACCTAACAGCAAATGTTTGATTCCGTGACAGTACATAACATTATATGCCAACACAGTGCATTGTGGGAAATATGGAGACCAAATAAAATCTCACCAGTTTAGGACACAACATGGCCAATGGATGAAATTTAATTTATCTTCTTATTTTTTATGCCCCCACATATTTATATGTGGACGCATTATGCCGTCATCTGGCGTCCGCTGCTCTAACTCCAAAACCGTTTGACCTATGTTCATGAAATTTTGCACATATGTTCCTTTCGTAGATGGGACGGCATGAGCGAGCTTTCGGATGGATTCGACTACCGGTCTGCCCCCTAGTGGCAATTTTAGTTTTTTACGCTTACCTATATATCTGCAAAAGTTTTCAGGGTATTTTCATAAAGTTTGGCATGTAGGCATCTATTAGTGAGATGACGCTATCCACCCGTTTTCAGATAGATTCAATGTAATTTGTGTCACCTAGTGGTCATTTTTACTGTTTTCGAGTATGTTTTGAGTCGTCCACCCCACTATAAACTAAACCACTTTAAGGATGATTGTGGAAATTGGCATGTATGTTCTTACTATGAAGAGGACAGCTGACGTTGATTTTCCTACGATTTCGATGACTGTGGTGCCTCCTAGTGGAAGTTTTTTTTTGCGCTTATGGCTGTATCTCCTAAACCGTTTGCAGGATCTTTACTAAATTTAGTAAGTGCATTTATATGTTGTTGACAAAGGACGATTATGACTTTCCGATGGATTTGACTACTGGTGTGCCTTCTGGTGGCAATTTTATTTTTTTTACGTTAATCTCTGTATCTTCAAAGGTCCTCAATGTATTTTCAAAAAATTTAGCGTACAGGCTTCTGTTAGTGTGGTAACGCCATGTTTCCGTTTTCAGATGGATTTGACTTAGTTTGCGCCACCTAGTGGCCATTTCTACTGTTTTCGAGTCTGTTTTTTGGAATCCACCCCTCTATCAACAAAGTCGGTTTCAGGATAATTGTGGAAATTTGCATGTATGTTTTTGCTATGAAGTGGACGGCTGACGATGATTTTCTGATGACTTCAGCTACTGTGGCGCCTTCTAGTGGCAGTTTCGTTTTTTTTGCTCCCAAACTGTTTGCAGGATCTTTACTAAAAATAACAAGTGACAGTGTATTTATATGATGTTAACAAAGAACAACGACGACTTTCTGATGTATCTGACTACTGGTGTGAGATTTTACATTTACCTCTGTATCTTCAAGGGTCCCCTAAGGATTTATATGAAATTTTGAATACAGGCATCTGTTGGTGAGATGATGCTATCCACCCATTTTGGATGGAAACAAGGTATTTTGCACCACCTAGTGGCCATTTTTGCGATTTTCGAGTCTGTTTTTTTGACGTCCACCCTTCTATCAACCAAATCATTCTAAGGATGGTTTTGAAAATTGGCGTTTGTGTTCTCTTTGTGAAGAGGATGGTTGACGATGACGACTTTGACTACTGTGTTATCTCCAATCATGGTAGTTTTGTTTTGTTTTGCGCCCATAGCTGTATCTCCTAAACTCACTGCTGGGTCTTTAGTAAGTGTATTAATATGAAGCTAACAACAGACAATGACGACTTTCAGGCGGATCCAATGAACACTGCTTCCTAGTGGCACTTTTCATTTTATTCTGTTTTCCTTTGTTTCTCTAAAGTTCCGTGACAGATTTCTTTGAAATTTGGTGAATAGCTTTCTATTAAAGAAGCTATGACATGTTCCCATTTTCGGATGGTTTGTACGTTTTGCGCCATCTAGTGGCCATTTTTATGACCAACAAACAACCCTAAAAGCACACCCTTTGCGATGCATTTGTGGGCACATTTCAACGCTTTGCGTTTCTCTTGTTTATAGAAGATTTGTAGCGCAAAATTAAATTTTCTTTATATTGCTCAAGTTTTGTATGGTATTTATGAACACACAAAATTTTGAAAACTTTTGGTCACTCACAACAATGTAAGAAAACCTTGAAAAATGGGCAATTTTGGGAATTTTTTTTCTCCGGAATTAGTGAATTTTTGCAGTACTCACACCTTCAAAATAATCTAAAAATATTCGTTATCACAAAAAGACTTTAGTTCAGTTGTAGAGAACATCCAGAGTTTTTAAAAGTCAAAAAAGCTTCTGAAATGAACTGTGGTCATAGTTTCTAAAGATTAAAATGGTAACAAACCTGCCTCCCGTCACAAAAATGACTTGATTTAGACCACTTTCCGTAATGAAATTATTCTCAAATTGTTCCTTGGTCAAACTAGAGGTGATTTTTGGACTTTGAAAGATTTCACTGACAGACTCTTGTGTTGGTTGAAAGAATTCACTGACAGACCCTTATGTTGGTTGAAAGAATTCACTGACAGACCCTCATGTTGGTTGAAAGAATTCACTGACAGACCCTTATGTTGGTTGAAAGAATTCACTGACAGACCCTTATGTTGGTTGATATGGTGCTCTACAAGATGTCTTGAAACAATGTGTCATTTTATGCAACAAGCATGGTCTTGAGAAATTATTTTTGAATGTCAGCTCTCTGCAAACTTCTCATCTGATTAAAGAATATGTCAAGACAAATTTGTTAGCAGTAAGTGGTCTACATTAATTGAAAATTCACTTCTGGATGGAACGCGATTCATGGACATTTTAACTAGTGCTGCTAATCTCTCAATTCCAACGGAATGTTGATAATCCTTGGGACACCTGATGTTTTCTCTTCACTGTCAAATACTTTTCACATTTTCATTTCAGGTTACAAAACGATATACGGTTATTAACAGAGAAGTTAGCGAAAGTCAATGAAAGTCTAAGTAAGAAGTTGAACGCTAGGAACGAATTCGATAAAACTATAGCCGAGACAGAACAAGCTTATATGAAGGTGAGGTGTGAGGTAGATCGACACAGAGTTGACATTGGGTTAAGTACTGTTCCTTATGGTCACAAGACTGGAAATATGCCACCTTCATGAGTCAGACCAACATCAGCAGAAAACAAAAAATTCACTGTCAGGAGGATACAAATTTAAATCTAACAATATTGTCGAGCCAATAGACACACGTGTCCATGGGCATTGCCCCCGGCGCACTCAAAGTGCATTTCTTTCTGTTCGGTTGGCCGAAACACCAAAGTCAACATAAGGTCACTTAGTCGCATAATGTGCCTACAGATATCCTTGTTAGTGGAGGACCTTATTTCCATTGCCACCGAGAAATTTCAGGGCATTTACAAGTTTAGAGACCCTTTAGAAAATTGCAAAATTGCAGGGTTCGCCATCCATTCCAATATTGTATCCTAAATTGGCTCAATCTGGATGGTCTTTTTATGCACCAGAAGCATTTTGGCCAATGTCCAACTACTATCTCCGTCTCGTGTTGAAAGATGGAACTAACTTGTCCAGCTGTATTGGCGAATCTTTCCAAAATTTGGCTGCTTTTTCTCTAATTTTTGCTGCAAAATATTTTTTCTACCAGGGGAAAAGTAATGCTGTAATGACAGATTGCAGACAAAATGATTTGAGTCATGCATGTATGTTATGGTTGGTCGCACAAGAAGCAATTTAATTTAGCCCTTACATGAAAAAACTCAAAATCCAGTGCAAGACACACCTGTACCTGCCTGCGATTAGAAGGGAAACTTGGATGTAGGCACTTGTTTTATGTATTAAATATAGAATTACATACGAAAGTCCATATCCTGTATGAGAAACAGCAAATTTTAAGTATTAACTTACAAACATTTCGGTTAAAAGTAAATGCACCTAAATGTACTCATATGTGTTGCGCTTTATACATTTTTTTTTCGTGAATTTGAAAATGTTCTCCCCATTATGCCAACAGTTAAGTATTTGGTAGACTACCCTCTTGTCTGAAGTCTATCTTCAACTAGGTGGCAGCGCATGTTGTCCATCCCATGTGACCAGTCACCAGTCATTTGTTCTGAGTAGTCCTGTTTCAGAACTCAGGTGCATTTTTGATGTGTTAGTGCTTCAAACCACTGATGTATGCTTGCATAGCACAAAGTGGACTTCACCTGAATCTCAGTTGACCAGTTGACCAGTTCCCGAACCTCTTGAGGTCAAATATGATACTACTTTGGCAATTTATGATTAAATAATTTTGTACTGTCAGCATGCATTGTCACAGTGATTAAATTTTACATGACAAAATTCTCTAACAAAATGAAAACCAAAAACATTGCCATCATTGAGACTTCTTATCATTCCCTTCTTAATCTGTGGAGGTCAACCGTACTTTACATGAGGATCATGCAAACACGGAACGATGATTATTAAAAAGATGACAAATGGATATTATTTACTTTCAGATACTCGAGAGTTCACAAACCTTGTTGACAGTTTTAAAAAAGGAGGCCCAAAATCTGCGCATGCCAGCGCAGCAACCAGGCAAGATAGTGGATTCTTCTTCTCGGAGATCGGAGCAGAGCTAGTGCTGACTATAGCATGCTGTTGACTGGGGCCTGAGCAAAGGTAGTGCCTACCACAGCAAACTGTTGACTGAAGCCTCAAACCAGAGTTTGGGCCAACTTTACCACTATGATTTTTGAGAAATAAGGTCCACTATTTAAACTTCATATTTCCGATTTTTATTGGAGCTCTGCAAGACAGACATAGATGGCGTTATTTTGAGTTTGGTATCATATACTTCAATCGTTGGAGTTGAATTCAATTTGATAAATGGAATCAGTTTTTTAGCATCAGCTCTCATGGTTCAAACAACTTTGAAGTCTCTCGTTCTGTAGTTGTAAGCAGAGTGTGATGTCAGATACCCCTGTGTACATGGTTGAAATCAGTTTGAGTAGAAATGCTACTTTGAGTCAGAAGCTCACTCTGAACTAGATGTTATCGGCCACTTTCTCACCACTTGTATGACTGTTGTATGAAGTATTTTTCAAACTTGTATTTATTGAAATGCATTTGTATTGGTGAATTCGATCTCAACTTGCACCCATTCTATGAAATCAAATGCTCTGCTGTTATTTCTAAATGTAATAAAATTATATTTCATGATAATTTACAGCTTTTCTAAAAGATTTGCTGACCATCAGAACCAATCTAAATAGTTTCATAACCAGTAAGGAGTAAGGTACAATTAGTTTTAACGATTATTTGGACAGGGCTTAAAAGTTGACATTGAATGCTTAAAATCCTTGCACTTTGATTTTCCATTCCAACACATCACCTTGTGAACCCATTCACAAATAAATAGTACAAGTCTAAGAGATATAATGCATACTAAACTCTGCTTTAAATTTGACAAAATGTTATTTTATTGCCACAAAAGTTGACCAAAACCGCTAGAATGATTCTGGCAAAAAGTTTGTCCAAGTTTGGCTGAGTGAAACAGAATTCTGTTTAGTTGATTTTGAAAACTTAACCGAGTGTGTGTGTACATAGGAATGTTTCAGAGGCATCACTGCTCTTCTTCAGAAGTTACAGGGTGGTGAGCGTTAGTGCAGCATTCCTGTATTTTATTAAGTTTTCCTGACAGACGGTGTCTTTCATATTACACAACTATCGACTTTCTGAGGGGTCAGTTTGTAGTTTTCCATATCTCACGTATCACATCACATTTTGGGCAAGAATTGCAACATTGATCAAAATTGAAAGCTTGCAGAATTAAAACAAGGTTAATTTTAGGAATGTACCCAACACTATTGACACATTGTGATTGGTCAGCTAGGGCCCAAGTGGCCTGTTCAATTCCAGTTGGCAATCACTCATTTTATCTCTTTGCTAAAATAGCATAAGATTATACTACATTGTTCTGACACGGCAGTGCAGAACAGCTGGTCAAAACAGCAAGCTCAGTGCCTCACAAGACCTGTAATGCACTGAATGCACACAAAATCACAAGACAGATGATGGTCCCCCAAAAATAAAATTGGACAAAAACTAACATGTTTCATACGTTATCCAAATTTGCCCATGGGTTTGAGACATCGTGGGTTCAGTGGCTCGTGTCCACATTTTTCTAAGTGACCTGCTCTAAGTAACACTTGGGAGTAATGTTCTTGTCGGAGTGTTCATGCATGCCTCTGCATCTGTCAATTTGCAACCAATTAAACAATTTCTGGACAGATTTTAATAAAATGTTATAAAGGGCCTTGGAATGGACAGTAGAACAACACATCTTGTACTCTGCGGTCATAAAACAGCTGCAAACTATCGAACACCATTCAAAAGTGAATATGAACTGTGCATGCAATACTGCGTATTGAATGTTTGCATTTTCATTGGCATTCCAGCAGTCAAATTTGGACCAATTCCAAGTGTGATATTGGGTTGTGTATGGGCAGAGAGAAAAAGGGCAATGTTGCCCGAAGCTGAAGGCCACCAGATCAAACTTAAAAATTGACCGTGTGTCAAATGTCAGTAAATTTTCAACATGATGTTGTTGGTTAATCCTCCAGTCAAAATTTGAAGTAAAATTTAACGATCTCTGGCTAAGATCATTGTTATTTAAGTATAACATAGGAACTAAAATGATGACCTTCAATATGAATGTAATGCTTATTGATGTCCATGACTGTAGTGGTTTGACACAATCTACACAAAAACGTCTTCAATTACAAAATGAAAATTTATTCTTAATACATATTTATACAAATTACAGTTCTACCTCACAATTTACACTTTATAGCAGGTTGTTTCAAACTTAGTTTGCATTTGCAAAGTAAACCTATGACGACTCAACTACAAGGTTCCCGTCAACATAGTAATAAAATTAGGTTTAATGATAAAAATTGAGGACCACAGACGAGATTACCAAGTTAAAATCAAATCATGAATTGTCATCCGCATGGAAACACTGAATTATAACGCTATTCAGCTGAATACAACTTGTTCCCATTAACTGTGTTTCACATCTGTTTTTTTCACTCCTTGACTTTCACCAACACATGTCGTGGCTATGGTACCATGGTTCCCATTCAAGCATAGCATGTTTTCATTTTCCAAAAATAATTTTTTATTTTTCCAACAGACACTGCTGACAATTCGCACAAAGCATAGCTGAATGCGTCAATTTGCAACAAGGACTCGCAAAATGTTTTCATGCACCGTATGAAAGTCTCAGCTAGCTTTTAGTGACTTTAAAAGCACAAAAGTACAGTGTATACCCTGCATGACTTCACTACCATACGGGGTAACGTTAACTGGCAAGCAATGGTGGACTACTGTTCTTGATGAAACCAGTGAATTATTCATAGATTTGAGTTCATAGTAAGAATTTTTCAATATAAACAGGATGAGCAACCATGCAGTAGCTTAAGAATTTGAAACATGGAAAAGGGCAAGATTATAAAAGCCATTCTAGTGCCAAAATTGAATTTTAAAGAGGCATGGAATGCAAAAACTCATAAAATACCTTCACAATAGACTGGCCAATCTACTTCTTTGGGATGCTAACATGAGAGTTATTCACTTTCAATTGAATAATGCAAGAATTTCTAGAAAAAGTCATCAGACTCACTATTTATGAAACATAGATTACATATAAACTCTCATCCCGATGCAGTTTTCAAATTCTCTGCCATAATATATGTGCGTATGCGCTCGGAGAATAACCCATGTAACAATTCCCAAGTGCCATTCTTTTGTTTACATCAAAGGGAAATGTCTTGCCATATGGTATAAGGAGATACACTTTGCTTTATTGAAGAGAAATTGATGAAGTGACAAGCAGTTGATAAAATTGTTTTTTGAAATTTGTAACCAAAGGAAAAATGCTTTGACATCAACATCAATTCAAAACCTTTACGAACAAACTAAAAAAGGACAGTTTGACTTTTGTTTCAGTTAATTTACACAGAACCACTTCAAATGATGCAATTTAGTCTGTTTTATACGTTTTATGCCGCTTTAACAATACTTACATTTTTATCTAAACTTTACAAATAAGACATTTCAGAACGTAGTCTCTCAGCAAGTTAAGTTCTTGAAAGTGCATTTAAATTTTTTATGACATGCAAAATACATACACAAAACGTACCGAGAGTGGCGTACATGAAGTAAGATGTCACAAGACGTTATTCCGGTTATCGACTGAGACCAAAGGTCAAGGTCGAAACGCGGAATAAGGTCGAGTGGGGTATTACTTCATGTACGCCAATCGAGGTACGTTTTGTATTTATCCCATGCGCTTCGAATTCCTAAGTTTCCTACATTTTTTTGGCAGATTTTTAAATACTTCACCGAGACTGTTCAAATGGCGATCACATCCTATATGTATGTACTTGCACGTTAGGTTGCAAGTTTTCTCTTGTAAAAGAAACAGTAACGATATATTTCTTGAAAAGAGGTACCAAAGATGAAAACAACGGCAACTATGCAGTGAACATGTAACATCTCCTGGAAATAGTTAAAAAACGTTTGATATTTTATTTTCCTAGGAATCGGCGCCTGAGTTGCAGACGATATAGTATTCAGCAATTGAAAACTGAGAAATAAGTGTTTTATAATTAACAGTTTTGTTCCAGATTTTACGTTTAGGGCCTGGTTGCATGTCGAGTGTTAGTTACACTGCTGCAACTGTATTACTTTAAACTATATTCGGAAAGTTTGATGATCGAACCGGCTGAAGACGTCGAGTCGACATTGACCTACATTTTGAACTTTCCATATCAGGGGTCGCTGTTGAAGTAGTGCGGGAGGTGAATACGGAAAACTTATTACAAGGCCGTATTTCCCTCGACAGATTCAACGCGCATGGGATAAAATACTACACTTGTGATATTAACCTGGGCTGGGTTGCATAAAACTTCACAGTTATCCGCTGGATAAGTTTGATTGTTGGATGACATCAGGTGCATTGTTCAATAATAAGAACATGGCGCGTGATAATGCGATATCACGGCATTTAACTTTTATGCAACTGAGCCCAGATGCTCAAGTGCATTAATAAAATCTAAATGGAAGTGTGTGAACAACTATCAACTGCACTAACGGTGCACAAGCCTTCCATTGCAAAAATTTGATTAAGACCATTTCCAGTTAATTGGTCTTAAATTATTCCTCATTCCATTTGGGGATGATTTCTGGGCTTCAAAAATACTGACAACTGGTTGTTGCTTAAAGATAAAGCTCTACAAATTATCTTGAGCATGCTTTCAATGAATAACCAACAGTCACTTATCTGCAAGGCTAGAAACCACTTCCCTTCTGAGTAAAGATTAAGTAGAGACCAAATTTATGGAAGTAATTGGTCTAAATCCAAAGTTCAGTTCTTGGACAGACTTGCTTGAAGACACAATCGTACCTGTTGTTTGACAGTTCTTGGACAGAACACGGTTTTACAGCCATAGTAACACTGCAGCATTCTGTTCCAGAAATAAACTTTCGATTTAAACTACTTACTATAAAGCTGGTTTCAAAACGTTCTTAGATGGGGAGAAGTGTCGTCAGTCTGTGCAAAGAACTGGCAATTCATTATCGATAGAGACCCTACACAGCACATGACATGACTGGGATAAACTGTCAGTTCCTTCCGTGCCCACAAATTACTTCAAACTTAAATGAAGAACATGTTGAGATGAATTTTACAACAAAGTGTAAATCAAAAGTTGGCCATTTGACTGTTGTAAACAACTGACAAGTGAAACCACACATCAATCCTACATACACCTAAAAGCCTTTCAATAACTGGCTCTTAAATGTTTCAATGTTACAAAAGCCTTTCCAATACCACTCAGAAAAGATTCGAGACAGTTTCAGATCTTGGCGGCAGACTCCGCTTCATACAATAGTCCACACCTCACAGAGAAGGTACAATAAGACTCTGTTGCAACATCTGGGAAAGGGCAATGCTCAAAATGTTGGGCTTAAACAAAATGTTTTCTTGGTATTAAACTTTTCTTCAGTCTTAATCATCAGTACCGGCATTTAAAATCTTTAATTTGGGACACAATCATTGTTAATATTCACATATTCCAAAGACTTTGAGACATTGAGCAGCGAATATTCAAACTTTTACTAAATGCTGTTTGGCAACTGCTACACAGCACAGACCACACAAACAAAGAATAACATAATGATCATTTTCAACAAGAAATTTAGCAAAAGAAATACCACTTGTCCCAATACTGAGCTATGAACTGAAGCACTTGTTTCCGTCGACTACCTACAAGATCTGAACAACAGTGAATGAGATGTGCATCGTACGGTGCTGCTGAAGCGGGTCACTAAACTGCATCACTTAGAGCAGCTCCAAGATAAGAACAAGACGAGTGATGAATACAAATGTTGTGAAAGAAATATCACCTCAATATGTTGTGAGTAATGACGTCCATTGAATCGGTATACATCCAATGATTACCTGAGACCTCAAGTTCAGTACAACCCGGTTTGTGACCCATCATTCAACAACAGACTAGTAATCTCCTTTGCGTTTGTGTCGTTTTTTCTCGCGTTCCAAATCTCGTTCAAACGAATCTCTGTCGTCTCTGTGAGACCTGTGCTTATGCTTAGAAATCCTATCTTGTGACCGTGACCTTCGGTGCTTGGACTGACCTTTTGACCCTCGTTCTTCCCTGCTTGCAGAACTTCTCCGTTCACGACTTCTGGACCTGCGGTGCTTGTCTCGCGAACTCTGATGGTCACGTGACCTGTGCCGCTCACGAGACTGTGAACGATGTTTGTCCCTTGAATGTGACACTTTCTGGTGCTCTCGCGATCGTCCGTGACGGTCGTGAGGTCTTTCACGTTCACGGGACCTCGACCTGTGTCGCGAATGCCTATCTCGGTCTCGACTGTCCGGTTCTCGGTGTTTCTCTCTGGAGATGTCACCAGTCACCTCCCCATAACCGTCTCTCACACGACCAACAGGGGACCTGTGAAGAGAAAAGATCATTGATAACTTTCAAGATTCAAGACCTCAAGTTTTTGTCCAAATCATAAGGGTCATTATAATTGTCCATAACTAGATTTAAAGCTGAATTTCACCCTGCTTAGTTGGCCAACAACCCACACTTCACTTGGGCCGTTTACTGTCATAAAATCAGACTCGTAATATTACTTTCCATGACAGGATTCTATTTCCGTTACCAACAAGAATATACAAAACCATCAGTGACTCGTTTATTGAGGTTGACTAATCGTAAAATTGCAAATTTGACTCTAGTGTATTCGAAAATGGCATTGCCAGTGCTCTAGTTGGTAGCTGAAGTGGAACTATCACAGCAAGGAATATTATGAGACTGACTTTACGATACTAAAAGGCCAAATTTGAGTTTGTTTGCAGTTTTAATTTAAGAAAATAGAGTCATCCCAGATATCACAGGTATAGAACTCTTTGTTCGGGAGGCAACAAGTATGTTGTTTTTAATGGCCACGTTTTGAATTGTCAGACGCATGCTCACAGATCATGTCAGGAACCATCAAGGAGTATGTCCATGGAAATATTCACAATTTTAACAGTTTAAAAGTATGGTAACTGCAATTGAAAATATACCTTCAAGAAAAGGGATTCAGTTCAGTTAAAAACTAACCTACCAAATATCCAGTCAATCCAACTTCCTGGTGTAATTGGCATTAAAAAAGCGCAAATGGGTAACTAGGGTACTGCTAGACCTCTAAAGGTACCAAAATGGCTAAAGCATCTGAAAACTTTTACCCTTAGCCATTTTCAAAAATTCTTAGCCAAATACTTTCTCTCTATCTGCGGGTTACGGCGAGGGTACAGCAGCCACATGGGCATTTCATTGATGTTGACCTATAAAAATTTGGCAATGATGGATTTCCAAATCGCTGAGTTACAGCAGGGATACGCAGGCCTCTTAGGCATTTTGATGAGCAAGATATTAAGGTCCAAAATGTTAACATATCTTGAGGCATGCAAACTAAAAGCTAAATCGTGCAGAGTAGTAAATATAACAAATTGACATTTGCTTTACCTTGTTTTCTTTTGGCCGCTGCCGAAATAGTCTTCACATTGTCATTGTCCCTCCCACCCTTACACAACATTTTGTTGCAGTAAAAGAGTGATTTCAGGGGAAGTGACAGACATGAAATGGAACATTTTCGCTTGTTATTTTTAGGACTCGGAATCGAATTAAGAATGTCGTTTGTGGTGCGACTTGATTTGAGCTGACTGTGAGTCAACACGCGAGTAGGTTTCTTCAAAACAAATTTTTACTGTCAAGTTGACAAATCATTCGCCAAGTTAGCGAAGGAACTTAGGGCTACCATTGCCAGTGCTGCTCAGAATTCGTCAATGGTGAGCCTTGGTTAATGCAGTCAAGAAAGACTTGAAAAGAATATCACAACAAAGAACATGTGAAACTCCAATGGCACAAAAAGGGGGCGAAAAAAAATTATTGACAGATATTGCAGCATTGTAGGAAATACTGTGATTTGGGACTACCCTCTTGACAAATCTACATTACTACAAATTATATAACGTATCATGTTTGGATCAAAATTTATGTCTATACTTTTGTTTCGAGTATTTTGGACAAAAAACAAGGTCGCTGATGGTAAGCATATGCCCCCCTCCAGCCTTTACAATTTATAGAAACCTAGACGTCACCAGTTCTCAAGTACTCTGTTATCCAACTAACACTTGCTCTAACCCTCCCAACTCCTCCCTTTCTCTCTCCCCCAAGCCCCATAGATCCTCCCTATTCAATCCACCAACATCCACCCTCGACCCAACCCCCTTGCAACTCTCACAACTTCACCCTAGCACCATATATTCACCCCCATTCATCAATCCACCAACACATGCCCTCGACCCAATGTTCCACCTCCCCCCAACTTCCCCTAGCCCCATATATCCACCTCCATTCATCAATCCACTAAGACCTACCCTCGACCCAACCTTTCAGCTCTCCTAATTTCACCCTAGCCTCTTAGATCCACTCATTCATCAATACACCAACATCCACCCTCGAGCAAACATTCCAGGTCTACCAACTTCACTCAAGTCCCATAGCTCCACCCCCATTCATCAATCAACCAATAATGCCCACGCCCAACTCCACTCTCTAGCTCTCCCAGCCTACTCAAGAACCAAGATTCATTCAATTCATAAATTCCACAACACTCACCCTCGACCTAACCTTCCAGATCTCCCAGCTTCACCCCAGCCATCGTCGTCGACTGCAACAGCAGATGGTGCCACTTCTTCTTCAAACTCGTCTTCCGCGGGTCGATGGCTCACTCGTGCTGGTGGGTGGTCCCTCAACTTCTGTACGAGGTCCTTCTGGACGGGGACAGGAATGCGCGGGAAGAGTGTTGAGTACCAGTCTAACTTCACAAGCCACATGCGTAACATTTCACCGATGGTGAGCGTGTGACCCCCTCCAGCCTTTACGTCGATCTCCTACAACGAGAACGAGGCTGATTGACTGAGTGCGTCCAAGCATGTGAGCTAATGGACAAAACAAGGGTTATGCTCTAGCCAAACACCTAAAACAGAATTAGAGTGATAAAAGAGGACGTCTCTCAGCTGGGTCAGCTTAAATGTGGAAAATTCTAAAATAGAAGTTATCTGTAATAATACACAATCTGATGAACAATACTTACAGCAGAGAATAACATGCAACCTAAACTCTGTGAATGCAGTTTTTCTCGATAACTGGATAGGGGTGAAAGAGTTTACACTATATTCTGTGCTTGAGTAAATTATGAATTATGCAAAATTTTCAGGTTCAGGACTCTATTAGAAGACCCGTAGACTCAAGCAAAAAATCAATGAACCAAAAACTCAGGATTTCAAGAAAAAATGAAATTTCACAAACTTTAATTTAGCCTTAATGACGGGGTCATTAAGAGTAAACTAGAATTAACCATTATGTACAGACAATCATCTTTAGTAAATGCTAAAAAATTATTTTGAGTTTGATCTCGAGTAAAGATTTGATCCTGGGTCCTGGTCACCCAGGTGAAAATGTCACGTTTGAAGACCCAGTCAACAACAACTTGATCAAAAGTAGCCGACAAGATACAAACTTCACTTGATCTACACTTTAGGACCACTGCTTTTTCATATCAAAGAATATTATATGTTAAAAATATTCTGCATAAAAAGAAAACCAGAAATGATGGCAGCAACAAAGCAACCAAATGAGAAAGAATACACTCATATAATTCCTTGTTCTATGAACATTTGAACTATTTTTCAAGAAAATTTTTTGGTTTGCTATTTATTCACACAGACTTCACCTAAATGGAAACATTAAAGTCTTGAATTTAAATTTGTGATCTGCGGCCGCGTACAACACTCAACAGTCAGAAATTCCTATGGTAGGATATCCAATTTTGACTTGTTTTCCCACTCAGCCTGAAGTAGCCCTGTTCAAACAATCAAATCTGTCCACATTCAACACAAGTCCTACATAAACTACACCTTAATGTGTACAATTGTCCGGGTTAATGCCCTAGAACTATAAACATCCGGGGGTTAGCGTTAATTCAAGCAGACGCTCAAGAAACGACACAAAAAATAGGAATGGATGGGTGGTTATGCTCTGACACCTGTCGCTTATCATGCAAGGGTACAGGCACAGGCAAGTCCATTGCATGCGCTTCCAAGGATGTAATATTCATTTGATAGGTGTTCATAAACACACTGGTGCTGGTGCCTTAAAAAGAATTTCTAGCATGAATTGAGGAGGGTATATAACCATTCAATTGGAATAATTCTGGGGGAGGCATTCAAGTCAAACTTGGGCATTAAACCAGACAAATATGGTAAACTACTTGACAGCATCAAAATGAAACTTAAAATTCTAACTCTGTATACACAGATTAGACAGGCTTTGTGTTATAACAAAGAGAGCCAGCTGGATCCCTTACATCCAGCAAGACTCAAGACAAGAGTGTGCGTTAACCTCACACGTCCTATATCCTGGCAATCTTCCCCGGTCTGTCGCCATGACAACATCCATTGGTCTAGAGCACACCCTACTGGATCAAAAGTACAACTTGTCAAGCTGAGGAGTGTTCAATAAAGCCAGTCAGTCACCAGTGACAGAAAGCGAGATCAGGCAACGTTTGTGGTGCGCAGCGAGATCTTGCAGAGACCAGTGTGATCTTGCTAACTACAAGATATTAGTCTTGTTCAGCACGCCTCAAATTAGGAAGAAGCCTAGACATAACTTGCAATGTATAGCAATACTTTGTTATCAAAAACCACTTGAGAATTTAGTATTGACTACTTTAAGTGGCTATAAACCAGCCTTCCATCATAAAAACCAACTTCTGGTTTAAATTAGACCACCTACCTTTAGGGAATTGTGTGTCAAATTGCTATTTTGTCAAATCGGAGGTGACTCAAGGGCTTCAAAAACAATGACAGCTAGCTTATCACACCGAGCATGGTATCAAGGAAAAACTGCCAGTTACTTTGTACACCCCGAAATTATTTTTCACCTGAGTAACGAAAAAAACGAGACCACTTTTAAAGAGGTAAGTGCTTTAAATCAAAAGTTCGCTTATTGAACAGAATGTGGGTTCAGAGCCGCTTTCAAAGAGAAATGGCCATGGATGACCCTTGAACTTATGGAC
This sequence comes from Phoronis australis, assembly GCA_002633005.1. Classification (NCBI taxonomy): domain Eukaryota; kingdom Metazoa; phylum Phoronida; family Phoronidae; genus Phoronis; species Phoronis australis. The sequence continues at coordinate 244,191 of NMRA01000301.1, read as the reverse complement.
GTGCAGCTGCAGTAAATTCCAGAGAACAATAGACAATTGATCACAAAAAGGTATGTACTCACCACAGTCAATTCAACCAGTCGCCGAGACAACCATGCCCACGAATGAATTGGTAGTGTAAACTATGGAAGTGAGTGTTTCGAGGACTGACTGCATTTCAGGTTATTAATGTGGTCGAGTTGAAACTGCAGAGCTGACACTTGGAGGATCAAAGTTTAGGGGAAATGCATGTTATTTAGACTAAAGCATCACGGTTTAGTTATTATGGTTGAAGATACTATTTTGGGATCCATTTTGTGAGATAAAAAATCATGAGATACAACAATCATTACTTACTACCAATTGTATTTCATTCTGAGGTTTTTTAAAAAAAAAATAATAAAGAAATAGCAATTTATGGTTTTATGTGTGTCTGTGAGCAGTGTTCTGTGACACAGTTACCTCCAGAAGTGAAGACACGGAAATTAGACATGTTTTCGTCAATCTCCAGCAGTAATGTTTGTTAGAAAATATCTTTCATATTCCGTAAATGCAAAAATGATTGGGAAAAACTCAAGCTACCAAGGGTAAAATCAGCTAGCACTCAGGCGTCATGAATTCCACCATCAGTCTGTGTGATTGTATTGTATAAGTGCACGTGTGTCTGTCTGTCTGCGAGTGTGACCTAACAGTTTGGGCACGGTCATCCGGCGTGGCGAACGTACCTCTTCATCATCCAGGTACTCCGAGTACCACTCCCACAGATCCTGTGGAGGCTGTGTAAACCTGCCAAGAGAACGGAGGTGATCAAAGTGACACGCACCAAGCAGGCAGTCATGACAGCAGGAGACGACAACTCAGTAACAGCAAGATATAATGCCTATGAATAGGGACTCTGATCTTTGCTAAAGCCCTGCACTGGTGTATACAATTTTCATTTTTGATGGTAAAACCACTGCCAATGCAGTCCAACCATCTAGTACAATTTAATGTACCATTGGCAGTATTTCAGAATGTTGTGGCAACTTTTGAGTAGAATCCTTCAAGGATCGTCTCAATCCATACATCAATGATTGAGCATAGTGCACTGGGACAACAATAACAAGCAGTGATATCCTACAATACCAAGAGTTGAACAATGGCACAAGGTGTCTGACTTACGAGGCCAAAAATTAGACAGGCACAGCTGCACAGTCGACTTAATTATGTAACTTACACAGTGGTTGTATACCAAAACAACCACATCCATGACAGTGTAGACAGGACTTAAATAAAATAAATGTAACCTCCTCCAAGTATTCTATATACATGTATTCATTAATAATTTGTGTTCAATTCAATACAAGTAACGCCAACCATTTTGCAATGGATAAGTCAAATTTCAATTGTATAATATTTCAAATAGTTGCTTTTTGTTTCTACTCAACTGCTTCCTAAGCAGGCAGTTAAGCCTTATTCAGAATAGAAGCGCCAGAACCTAAGCATACCCATAGAGGGTTAGTGTTGGACATACCTAATGTACATAAACCCGAGCGCCCTGATGTATGGAGAGTCTGCGTGGTTGATCAGGTTGTTGACCTGTTTCCGAGTCAACTTGAGCGTGTACAGCTTGTAGAGAAGACAGAAGGCACTGGAGACGATGCCACCAGCACCCACCCCACGCACCTGGAATAAAAACAGTTGGTAATCTGATGGTTGGTAATAAAGGTGCTTTCGTGCTACTAACACTAGCAACCGTCCCTTGATAAGGAAAAGTAAAGGGACATTTCTTTTTTTACAAGTCATCAAAGGGTATCAAATGAGAAATCTTCCTGCTGTCATCGCAAACAACATATAGGGGCTTTCCATCCAACAAACAACACAAATGGTCTCACTGGTTGGTAAGAAAAGAACAATACTCCTACTTAAAGCAATCAATCAATGGTCTGCATTAACGGGGAACATCTTCATAGTACCTGCATCACTAACCAATCACCTGATGACCGTTATTAAAGGGGCATCCCTTCCGACTAGAACAGCAACAGTTAATAAAGGGGCATTTCTATAACTAACACCAGCAACTTGTCAATCACCAGCTGGTGTTTAAAGAGTAACTCTTTTCTGTTCATCTCGTCAATAGTTAGTAAACAGTGAATTTACTCTCCCGGCCACACATGCAGTATTGCCAGATGTATTACAGCTACCTTTCTCCCATAGCCCTAGTAGTATTCATCATTAGCTAGTAGTTTGTCAGTAGTTAGTAAGCAACACATTTACTCACCCCACCACACATGCCAGTCTGGCCCGATGTCTTACGACTCCCTCTTTCCCACGGTTCTATGTGAGCCACCTATAAAAGAGAAAACATACTTATAGCTTGGTCCCAGATAAGCCAATTACTTCGAAGGAAATAAAAAATAAATTCAATTGGAAGGGAAAAGACAACAAAAATCTTTACTCAAAAATTTCAATTTTTCGACGGAAAGATCGTCCAATATTTTGAAAATCAGGGCCCAGTTGCATAAAAGTTACACACCATATAGCAACAATTGCGTCGCATTATCACGCGTCATGCTGTTATAGTTGAACAATGCACCTGACGTCATGCAACAATCAAACTTTTCCAGTGGATAATTTTGAAATTTTATGCAACACAGCCTAGATGTACACAATTTCAAAGACAAGAACAAGGTGCCTGTTCTGTAGACACAATACAGTCACAACAACGCAAGATCACACAAGTCTTCACAAGATAACGCCATGCAATTAAAACATATGATAACGCTAGTAGCAGTTTTACTCGCGAGATGCTTGCGTCTACAAAACTCGGCCCAGCTAAATTGCACGTTCCTTACCTTGTAGTATATCTCATCAATGACTTCGTGGAAAGTCTTCAGTTCAAACAGCTGCACTTTGAAGTAAGGTGAGGACTGTATGTTGGTGAGAATGAGCGTATTCAGATTCATGGTCTTCTCGTTGCCCCATGTTGGCAGTGAATTAGATGGAGCCATACTGTAGGTAACACAGCAGGTAGTTAGGAATATGTAGAGCAATGTTAATGTTACGCAGGATCCTAGGAAAATGTCCAACTTAGGCTACCTTAAGAGAAAAACTCATACCACTGCACAAAACGAAAACAAAAATAATTTATAAAACTGCATGTTTCGAGATTTCATCTTGACTATTACTATGAGACAAAAACAAGGTCAAATGACCTAATTAATGACAGCTAATAATCAAATCCTAAAATATTTCTCCTTTCAGAAAATACATACTTTTTCTGAATTAGACTTTATTTTCAAGGTATTCACCTAACTACACAATCCTGACAATAAGGTGCTGTCTAACCTTTGACCTCTTGTTGGCAATGAATTAGACAAGGTCACGTCAGGAATATAACAGTATACAGATATAAGGATGTGTCAACGTTAACTACACAGAAAAATTTTGTTGCAAATATCAACCAAAAATTCTGGCAAAACCAATGGACCATATTACAAACAGCAAAGAAAAACCAGGTCAGTGCAAGTATCCTGTGCATTTGTCAAGAAAAATAAGAACATTTAAGGTGCACTGGTAGATTAGTCCTGATTTGGCTGGGTTTCTTGGTTTTCAGTATAAAATGAATGCTTTGCTGGTACAGTTCAGACTGTCTCGTAACCAACTTGCTGCTAAGAGTCACAGGCCTCCTCAGCTTCTTATCGTCTCCAATACACTATATGTATAATACAACAAGGTATGACACTCCAGACAAGAAATTCCACGGGCGCTTCACTTCAGCCGTCCATAGCAAACACAAAACTCAATAACTTTACACAAAACAGAGGTTTGACAAACCGTGAGGAATTATTCTTTCTCCCAATACCATTTACGGTGTCGTGCCCCACTGAGTTCGCAAGAAATTCGCGGTCAAAGAACAAAAATCTTCCTAAAAAGTCTGTCCTGAGCAACTCCCGTGTCGCATGCCAAGGGTACGGAATTATCCAATGAGTTACGGAATTATCCAATGAGTTACGGATGAACGGCAATTGCCGATTCATCAAGAAAAGTTCCGGCATCAATAACTTGGCAATTGACGTTCATCCGGAACTCATCGGATAATTCCGTACCCTTCGCGTGCGACATAGGAGTTGCTCCGGACAAGCTTTTTGGAGAGATTTTTGTGCTTTGACTGCAAATTTCTTGCGAACTCGGTAGAGCAGGACACCGTAAAAGGTATTGGGAGAAAGAACAATTCCTCATGAATAGTTGAATCTCTGTTTTGTGTAAATTTATTGAGTTTTATGTTTGTTATGGACGGCTGAAGTGAAGTACCCGAGTAATTTCTAGTACGTAGAGTCATACCTTGCAGTATTATATAGTGTATTGGGGACGATTAGAAGCTAAGGACACCTGTGCTAAGAGTAAGACTTAAGTCAGCTTGTACCTGGCTTAGTTCTCACTTCCAATTACGAAATAACCAACACCATCAAACCATTTTTGACATGGTTGTTAAAACAGACAAACATGACTGTGTTAGTAAGACTAAGTGATCTTGGAATACAATACACGGGCCCGTTTCACTAAAATGGCACACGGAGTGAGGTTTTAGTCCTAAGCTGTTCAAGGACACGGACATGACTCTAGAGTCCTGACTGACTCCAAGTCCAACTCGGAGTCATGGCGCACAGCCAGGCCAAGCAACACAACACAACACAACACAACAGAAGGACACTATAAGCCATTTAAAATACAGTCAGGCGCTTCACAGACATGACACGCAACATTATGCATTTCACTGAGACAAAGACCTCATCAAAGTTCATTTTGAACAGCAAACAAAAAGTAGAAGCAATTTCAATTCATTCTCACCCGTTGGTCGTGGTTGATACGAATTCGCAAGTCTCGCACAAACTCGCAATTCACGTTATAGTGCTTATTGCGCCTCTAGTGTCTGTGAAGGACATCATTTTATAGCTCCGGTCTCGCTGGTTCCCTGTGTGCCGCTAGGTGGGGCGGTAGCCGCGCCAGCACGCAGGTATCACTTATTTTCCGGCCTCCTCGCTGGTTCCCTGCGTGCCGTGCTTAACACAGCCAGCACGCAGGTATCATGCAGTGGCACGCGCTTTAGCATTGGTCGATGTAACCTCGGCAGTCATTGGTAAGCTTTACAACACCGTGAAAAAATGGCGGACTGTGAACGATTTTTAGCCTTGTCATGCAAGTGGCGTCGTCGGATGTCGGCCGGTACGCCAAGCCCCAACCATCTCTTATGCCTGACGTATATTCTGTGCTTCGGAAGATTGCTCAATGGAAGTTCATCATCAAGACTGATCTAACGAGTGCCTTCTATCAAATTCCTTTGTCACGAGAGTCTATGAAATATTGTAGCGTATCCACACCTTTCCGAGGTATCCGTGTCTACGCACGTTACGCTATGGGTATGCCCGGTTCGGAAACCGCTTTGGAAGAGTTGACGTGTCGTGTATTGGGAGAGCTTTTGGAATGAGCGGTCACCAAGCTCGCTGACGACCTATACTGTGGTGGTCAGACTATCACAGAGTTGATTACCAAATGGAAAAGGATGCTATATGCATTGTCCTCGGCGGATCTCCGTCTGTCTTCTACAAAGACAGTCATAGCCCCCCAACGCACAGAAGTCCTCGGCTGGATTTGGGAGATGGGTACTTTACAGGCTAGCTCACATCGGATAGCTGCTCTCTCGTCTTGTCCCAAACCTGGTACTATTCGGTAAATGAGATCCTTCATCGGAGCCGTGAAAGCTATGTCGAGAGTCCTGCCTTTCTGTGCTTCTTTCATCGCCCAGCCACTGGACTTCGCTGTATCGGGATGCGATTCCAAAGACCGCATTACCTGGACCGATGAGTTACATGTTGCCTTCACCTCAGCCCAAAAGGCATTGTCCACGCATAAAACTATCACTCTACCCAGACCGGACGACCAGCTGTGGATAGTCACGGATGCCTCCGCCAAACACCCGGGCATCGCTGGTACACTGTATCTCTCTCGTGAAGACACGCCACGTGTCTGCGGCTTCTTCAGTGCGAAACTGAAATCACGTCAAGTTACTTGACTCTCATGCGAAATAGAAGCCCTCGCCATTGCTGCTACCGTGAAACATTTTAGCCTTATCTGATTCAGTCAGCGCATCCTGCTATCATACTTACTGACAGCAAGCCTTGTGTTCAAGCTTTCGAGAAACTCTGCAGGGGCGAATTCTCAGTCAGTCCTCGCGTGTCGACGTTTCTCTCCACCGTTTTTCGCTATCAGGCTATCGTTCGTCACGTATCTGGTGCCACTAACATCGTCTCCGACTTTGCGAGTCGCCATAGCCCAGAGTGCACCGACGCGTCTTGCCAAGTGTGCCTTTTCGTGAACACTCTGGAAGATTGTGTGGTGCTCCATGCGACTGCTGCCGAGGTCCTTCAGGGAGAACACAAACTTCCGTTCACCTCGAGGTCATCTTGGTTATCCCTTCAGTCCGAGTCTCCCGAGTTACGGCGAGTACACTCTCATCTCAACCAAGGGACGCGGCCCTCCAAGAGAGACACCAACGCTCGAGATGTCAAACGCTATCTCAACGTCGCCACTATCGCGTCAGATGGTTTACTTGTGGCTCAGCGAGACAAGCCTCTCGTCGCTCGTGAAGAACGCATCATCGTTCCACGTCCCATCTTGGACGGCTTACTCACGGCACTTCATTTACGGCTGGACAATCCCACCTCCCATCAACTGAAACTTATCACCCAACGATACTTCTTTGCACTTGATTTAGAGTCTGCCATTGATCGTTGCACACGCATGTGCCATCAATGTTGTTCTATGCGCTCTTTCCCCAAAACCACGACCCTACAGAGTACCTCTGATACACCTACGACCGTTGGGACGTCGTTTGCAGCTGACGTTATGAAGCGCGAGCGACAGCTGATTTTGGTACTCCGAGAGTGTGTCTTCTTACACAGCGGCTTGTATCATTGCTACTGAACGCCACGAGGATCTTCGAAATGGTCTTCTCCAAATGTACTTTCTCGAACTGCGCTCTTTAGACGGCCCTCGTGCAGTTATCCGTACAGATCCGGCTTCAGGTTTCCAGGCTCTTCAAAAGGACAAACTTCTCATCGCATTTCAATTGAGATCGGACGCATCAAGAATCCCAACCATAATCCTGTCACAGAGAAGGCCATACAGGAGTTGTCACACGAGTTACTGCGTGATCAGCATGGCGCCGGCAATGTCAGTTCCTTACAGCTGGTCGTAGCTGTTGCTCGATTGAACAGCCGCCTTCGCTCCACGGATTGTCTGCCAGAGAGATGTGGTTTCAGCGCGCCCAGTTCACCAATTGCCAAATACCAGTTCATGATAACTTGTTGATCTCTTCCGAACGACAACGGCGCCCCATCAACCACGGACCCAGTGCACGATCCAAGGCTCCTTTGGCCAACCAGGCAGTAGAATGAGACGCATCCATCGGCGACATCGTTTACCTCTACTCTGATAGGGACAAGACCAGAGCCCGTCCACGATACCTCGTGGTTGCTTCCGATGGCGTGTGGTTGAGCTAGTGTTCGTAAATTTTCTGGAGATCAGTTATGCAATGCTTCTTACCGTGTCGAACGCAGCGAGTGTTACCGTGTTCCGTCAGAGATTACTGACATTCCAGCTGCATCGCCTGTCATTGCCCCTTTTGGCCACGATGAAGACGACGAGTTCCCACCGTCTTCCGCTGTTCCAGTATCCGTTTCATCATTGCCCTCGTCCTGCGATCCAGCTCCATGGTGCAACAACGGTGTACTACCTCCACGTGGCCCACTTGCCGCCCCAGCTGTACCATCCACCATCGTTCCTCCCCCTGATGCATCCAGCCAGCTTGGTTCTACAACGCCTGCTGTTGTACCCCCCGTCTTCCCTGCTCATCCAGAGGCTCAGAGAAGATCGCAACGGCTGCGCCACAAACCTCATTGGCAAACGGACGATTGGCTTTATGACTGATTTTAGCTACTTTGTTAACAACTGGGCTGCACCGGACTATAATCTTTTCTCATCCGGGTCATGCAGCACTGGATCTCGATAACGCCATACTAACTTATTAGCACTGTGTTTACTATTTTTGTTTTCTACAACCCGTTCTTAGTGTAAGTTTACCTCATTTTCTGTGACAGAAGAGGCAATCACGCCATTGCAATGTTATCCGTACGACTGTGTTTGGGGAGAGCCCTTCTGGTTCGACCTCGTTGTATTGTCGGCTGCGAATTAAACTCGTTTAACTTACAACTCTTTGTCTAGTTTATGTAGCGCACGTGGCTCACAGAAGGACAGTTGCGAGCACCGGCAACAGCTCAAATCACGTAACTAGGGCACTAAAAATCTAAATCCGACTTATAAGCCCGTATGCGTTACCAAGGATGTATTCTAATCAAACATTCCCGGCACCCCGTCGGCGCCACTGATACTTCAGACCATCAGTGTAGGCAGTACTTAAAGGCGAAGGCAACCTTTTTCCATGTCATTTTGAGCTAAAATAAGGTTGATTGGTTATCCTAGACATATTTTCCACTTAATTACAGCTTTTCGTAATTTTATTAATTACTCGTCCGCTACTCCGGAAGTGACGTTTTTGGAGGCAAGCATTTCGCGCCAATTTCTTTTCATATAGTCTGACTGTGAGAGCTGCCGAGTCAGTCATTGTTCTACCTCGTTTGTGTTGAGTTCCGTCGTCGTTTGCTTTCATTTACTAGTCAGTCAACATGCCACACTGTTGCTGCGTACCAGGATGTACTAATTATCGGCTCACGCGCGCTTTGGGAGTACCTTTGCATCGCTTTCCGATGGATGACACACTTCGCCGTACTTGGCTCATTCGTGTGAAGAATGCAGCGTTACCCGTCCACGCAACGTACAAAGCAGTGGAGAATTACCGTGTGTGTGGCAAGCACTTTCTGCCGTACGATTACGAAAGGGATTTGTACGCTGAACTGATGAAGGTCCC
>NMRA01000301.1:213201-234443 GCA_002633005.1 Phoronis australis | reverse complement strand
AAGTGGCGGGAAACGCTTGCCTCCTAAAACGTCACTTCCGCAGTAGCGGACGAGTAATTTATAAAATTACGAAAAGCTGCAATTAAGTGGAAAATATGTCTAGGATAACCAACCAACCTTATTTTAGGTCAAAATAACATGGAAAAAGGTTGTCTTCGCCTTTAAACTAACTTCCGCCACCAGTTGTCTGCCTGTTGAGGAGTCGTAGAGGTTACATGTACATATTGTTTCTTTAGGTCGTTTTGCGGAGAGGCATTGCTTCCAAATTCATTATTAGTGGTGAGCCCAGATTCACCTCCCCCCTCCGCCAATAAGGTTGTAAAAATAGTGGTTTCGGATAGAGGGTCCCGTTCCTGAAGGAGCGCCGATCATAGACAATCTTCCGAAAATGTTAAGTAAAAGCGACCCCGGTAAACATTCCTTTTTGAACAAATTATTTCTGTAGTTCATTGTCTTTTCTGATTAAGGAAAGTCCAGCAAAGAAATTTCTAAACAAGCTACGGAACTAGATAAGAGATTTCCTTTAACGTTTGTCACTGCAGCAGAGTTTTAGACCTATAGTGTAAATACTATCAACTTTGATGAAATCATTCGCAGTAAAAGTTGGTTGAGAGAAAGGCACACAATTACAATTATGTTTTACGCATTTCATGGACAGCATATCAAATCTCACATTCTCAGAGTCTGTAACGCTTTTAGACACTAGCAACTTTTGTTCAGTTCTCCAAAGTTCTTCAACGTATCAGCTAGGCTTGTCATTGGAGAGCTACAAAAATCGGGCTTGTGCCCGAATGGGCGGCCGACATTCGAAACATCAGCCGAATCGCTTTCATCGCACATTACGCGCACTACCGGCCTTTTTCCAGAACCCCTTTTCCCCAAAACGCCCTTTCGACACCTGAAAGTTTTCAGGTTAATCATTCTCCTACCATTTCCAGTCTTTAAGATCAACACATGTACGTTTTTTCTATTAATTTCTAATGTAAATAGGTATAAGCCTACTTTTTATGATAGATAAATAGTTTATTTAGCCATTCATAATACAAATAGTCATGCATCAACACAAGTCATTCCTGTTTGCTAAGCGCATCTTAAAGTGACAAGTATAGTGCCTTCCTATCCCTTTGTGCGTGACTTACGAAATTCGATTTTGCATCTGTGAAACCTAAACGAATCATTGCTTGTGCCTCGTAGTTGTTTTTTTTACTACCATTCAGATTCAAAACACAACAAGCCGACAAGAGCAAGGTCTATTTTCAAACGGTCTTAAGTCCAAACAAAAACACAGCGAGAATACCAAATGGCGTGTCAAATAACAAACACTGCCATCTGATGGTGTACTAGAGCTCTGGGGCCACTTAACTAAAGCCAAATCTTAAATTTCCGCCAATTTAAAGATAAAACTTAAATTTGTCTCAAGTGCATTTTGACTCAAGTTGTTGACTTAACTTTTGTTTTAATTTTATCTAACTTACAATTACCAGATGTGGAAGTTCAAAGTTTGGAGTTGAGAAAAATCTTAGACTAAAGTAAAAAATGAACTCAAGGCCAGTTTCTTGAAACGGGTCCCTGAACAGCATTACGTAGATCAAGACACACGCAAAGCATGTGCGGTAAGAAATTCTCGCTTATGGAACGTAAAAAGTGCATTCAACATTCCAACCTCATCTATCTTTAGCGGCTGCAAACATTTTGCTAGAGTACTGTAGCAACTTAAGGTACCGCGCTTAACCCGACGTAATATTTGCCTTTTACTCGAGTAATTTTGCGTAGTATTGCTTTACGTGACCATGTAACAGCGCTATCGCTCATGAACAAATCGGAGAACAACATGTACTAAGTTCTAATGGACAGCGCCATAGATTCTTAAGAACTCATATCTTTTCTCATTCTCGTCACCTTCATAATTTATACATACAGTCAAATATTGTCTACTCTGCTAAAGATTGATAAAAAACGCTACACCCGTTCAGATTTGAAATGTTTCCCTTGCGTAGCTGACGTAGATTCAGCTGCCCTGCTTTTTAACCGGATGACTCGCATTTGAATGCACTAACATAACAAACGTAAAAATGTGTTCCAATGTCTCCTGTTTATCGTAACATATACTAAATGTATCTGGATCACTAATTTTCCTACTCTTCAACCAATTTTTATCAATCATAAAACCCTTATCTGCGAACTTCGGATAAGTAGTTAGAGTGATTAGCTCAACACAATTTTCGTAAATGTCCTGATTTTTTACCAAGCAATGAAATTGAATCAAAGGGCACCAAAGATACAATTAATAATGATGAATAATTTTGAACGAATGCCAGACTAAATTATTTACAACTATGAGGGATCCAGTCCTACAATGAATCTATGTCTTTAGCAAACTTTTGAATCATTGCAGCTATTTCCCTGTTAGTTTTATTATTAATTTACAACCATCTTGTTCACTTCTTTTTATGTTGCTATGACACCTTAAAGTAATTGACATTATATTTCACTTGTACACTAACTCGCTAATTAATCCTCCAATTAGTTCATGTACGTTTGTAATTACACTTTTTTACATTTTGGTAACACTCTTGGTTTCTAGAATTAAAAAAATATTTTTAAGCATGTCTGGTAAGTTAAAGAAGTAAATCATTCATCTTTTGCTTCTGAAATAACCATACTCGTGCAAAAGCTGATGAAGAGCTTTCCAATGAAATGACACTTATGAAATTCTTTGAAAACCTTTTAGCGACACTAAAGAAGGTGACATTTTCCCCATTGGCTCAGTGTTAAAATAATTATATATTTGTTACCATTTGTCCATGGAGCATTCACATATTAACTTGTTTGGATGGAGCATCAGATGTTCCAGCTATCTTCTGTATGATCCGACAACCTGGCCATTGGCATTGAATTCAAAACTCTTTTATCTGACCGCCTGACACAACATCTTGTGATAAATACTCTCGTTGATCTGGGTCACAAACGTAACCTTTTTGGTACTTTTCAGATATCCATCACGATCGAGCACCATTTGACCTCGCGTGAATTTTCCCGCCAACTCCACTGTAGCATGATGACGTTCCTTTTTTACACGAACACCTTCATTCAGCATGAGCGCTACAGCGATTTCATCGCACGGAATGTAGGTTGGCCAATTTTCTTTAGCGCAAAATGTAACCATTCGTCGTTCCCTTTCTCGTAGAAAGGCTGCCTTTGGCGTGTCTACAGCACGTTTCTCATGATACCATTCCTTAAAAAGATACAAGTTCGTATGACAGGACATTCCTTTCTGATTCACTGCCAAAATGGTGATGGTTGCAGGACTAGGTCACGTCTGAACCAAACCATGAGACAACTTCTACGCTAATACTTGAGGTTTTGTTTCCGCAACACCTAAGCTAGCCTAAGCCAGATTGTGACTAATCCGTCCTAATTAATACACATCAGTTTTACTTAGCCACCCCGCCAATCGGTCAGCACCTGATTGGACCGGCACCGCCCCCCCCCCCACCCTTTTGAAAGCTCAGTGGAGTGGGGGTGAGTCTCAAGAGGAAATGGCACACTAAGTATACGATCCCTGCGACTCGTTACATGTTAAGTCAACAAATTCATCTCCAAAGAATGCCAGGAGCGTAAATCATTGTAAGAACAAAAATTCGAAAAATCTTAACCAAGTAGTTCTTGGTTCTTCACCGAAAAGCAGTAAAACATAGTTGCTAACATTCTGAAATGCTAACAGGGACATCTGGATTGAAAAAGCGAGACATCTAAAGCAGTAAATGGTTACAAGTGATCAGAGCAATGACCTTGGCCACCTGCTGATAGCCTGCGCATGTCCGGTACAACGGCCTGGATGTTTTTATTTACTCTTACCGGTTAATTCGAGACTTTCCATACAGTATCCAACATTTCATGATGTTCATTAAACGATTATTTCATATTTTAAAAAAGCTCATGAAACCACGAGTGAACTGGTTTTTTGCTTACACTGAGGGCAGCGCAGCGCCCGGCCCTGTGTAACCTCAATTTTAAGAAACTCACTGCCTTAAAGAGACTAGATGTATTCCTGGTAAGGATGGCTACAGAGATAACGAGGCGTTAACATAGCATTAGACTGTTCAAGTTTATTTGGCTGATAAGTAACATGATATATTTAAGACCATTTAGTTACGAGGGATAAGTCATTACTGATTGACACTAGCAGATCTAAGCACAACCATCTAGATGCATTTCTTGACAGTGACTCGGTCCACTATCAAGAACTTCAGTTGTCTGATTTCATATGACCAGGTGTTTCACGTGTGTTGACGTCTCCAATCTCATTCAGTTCAGTCTCCCTTCAGGGTCAGATGCGTTGAGGTAAAACGTCTTAGCGTGTACTAAACACGTTGTATTGCGTAATACTTTTGTTTAAAACGTTTCACTCCATGTTTGAAAAGCCAGCATGGGCTTCCCATCAACACGTTTTGTGCAAAGAAAACCAGAAGATTTCACATATTTAGAAAGAACTCTGGCCAGACTCGTTCTGAATCAAGTCAAAGTTTACATTCGGTGGCATCATGATGGCACTGCACAGCAGTACCTGTCTTTATTGCTTGATGACGTGTTCAGCAAGCCAGTTGTAAATCCCGATTTCAAACCGACTCTCGAGTTAGAGCAAATTATGTTTCAAAATGTGCTGGCGAGATTTCGATGCGCTAATCAGTTGCTGAGATGGACCGGTACCTTAGAATTCCAAACGAGGAGAGATTATGCTCTTATTGTGAGACGAGAGTTACTGAGAGTGAATGTCATTTCTTGTTAGAGTGCCCTTTTATTAGGACCTGAACGGAATTTTGGTGTTTCAACAGCTGCATATCCATTACCACTTGTTTTCTGGTGTCTTGATGAGATCCCAAGATATTAATGTAATAATACTTGTAACACCTGTCAGGGACAGGTTCCTTGGGGATATGCTGGTGCATTAATCCTCTCCCCAGACCATCCCCGTGACAGCAGAAGGCGCAAACTCCAGAGCTGACGTTGCCTGTCAGCTTCTGATTTGACAACACTCGGCATGGCTCTTCTTGTGACTCTTAGCAGCATGGCCATAAGTAATAACCGGCTTGGAGCAGTCCACTACCATCACTGAACTCAGCCAGTTGGGACAAAGTCTGCTCGAGGGTGCATTGGTGAACCAGTAGCTTAAGATATTAATGTTACAACCAATGAAGGCAAGTTCATAGTCCATGCACTATCTCGTAATGGAGATGTACTGTAGTGGGAAAACACACTTTTGGGGTTGTTATTGTATGGGAGACTTCTTGAAGTTATTAGGTTTGACAACAACTATAAAACAATAACAGCCAATGTTTTTTTAGTGACTTTATTACAAAAAGCCACTTGAGGTAGTCTGCCAGACATTCAAGGAAAGTTAAGTGGGTGTCTTTATCATTTAAATAGGGTTAGTTAACACATGTAATTTGGCTCAGCCCAAAGCGTTTAGCTGTTATTGAAAATTTAGGGGGTTCGATTCTGCGCTACTGCTAATTTTCTGGTGGAGAATGGTCCCTTAAAAACAGACTTTAAGGATCTGCATTAAAATAACCAAAACAATGTCAAATGTATGGTCACTGGCACCAACCAAGATTTCTGTAGATCACATACATCATTTTAAACTCCTTTTAGAAAAATATTCATAAGACAGTATACTAAGTTAATCTTCATAACATTGCTTGACATAGCATGTCTGTGAGCGTCCCCATGTCGACGGAGGTGACAAAAGTCGCGTTGGTCTGTTGGTTGAAACTATCCATGTGATCAATCACAACCTGGCCACGTGTGTGCTCCCCTTTCAACTCTACCGTAGCATGACGGCGGTAACATTCAGTGACTAGTGATGGATTGAGGACTACAGCTACAGTGAACTGGTCAGCGAGCCGATAAACCTTATTCTGGTCTTTACCGCTTTTTTCTTGGGCTTCGCCAGTGGATCTGACCAAGCGACATTTCGCGGTATCCGGCTGTACAAACTTGTCGTACCACTCCTGCAAAGATATGGGTTGTCTCGATTGATGTTTTGACGGAAGCAGCGACAACACAACAAAAAGTAACTGTTGCAAAAAAGAGACTTCATCAACAACAGTTACTGTAGTGGACAACTACTGCGCATGAACTTGGAATGTTTGATATTGGCATATCTCTTTCCAGGAAATGCACCAGCTGTTTGCCTTTTTACACTCATCTCTGTACCCATCCAGCTGAACGCCTTGTGAGGACTGTCGTCAAATCTGGAAATCTGCGATGGCTTGACGAAAGAAATGCATTGCAATTCAATCAAAAGAGCTTAGAGGCCCAGGCACTCTGTAACCAGTTTGTGGAACAGGTATTTTGATGCATTTGTATACCACAAGTGAGTGATTTATGTTTTCATAGCCTCATGGGACATCAAGTGAATACACTCGGAACCAATAGGAAAACATCAACCACAAGACTTCGAATCTATCCGAAAAGAGGAACCTGTCGACACCTAAATGAATTTATTACATTTCATAAAGTTTCAAAGCTACAGAGGACAACGAAAAAAAATTGCCACTACAAGAGCTCAACCACAGTCAGATCTGTCCAAATGTCGTGGTAGTCTGTTGTCAACTTCATATCAATACACTTGCCAAATTTAATAAAGATCCTGCAGAGGGCTAGAAATACTACCATAGATGCAAAACACTGCCACTAGGATGCGCCACAGTAGTCTGATTCGTCTGAAAATCATGCAGGTTTCAGTCTACCTCTGCAACTTGGGCGTTATTTCAAGAAAAGCGACTTTTTAAGACTTAAGTCAGAAATTTGGTCTAACACGTCATGTATCATTTTCTGATAATAATAAAATTACTTGCCTGAACAAAAGCACCAACCCAGTATATTCACATAACTGCTAGTTACTGATAGAAGTAATTTCAATGAATGTGTAGAGTATGATGACTAAACCTGTTATCAGCTATTGTGATGTGGGAGCCTACAGCGTCACATCAAATTTCTGTCTTAAGTCTTAAATTACTTCTCATGTCAATCTACACAAACACTCATTAGTACTTTACTATAAAATAGATAATAAAAATCCTATTTAATCTCATAGAAAGGAATTGGAACCTCAATGTTTGTTTCTCTCACATAAGCCCATTCTATGAATGAAATCAACAGATTACTATGCCCCACATGACCCATTGCAGTCCCTCACTTCAAGACACCACATGTGAAACATCACTAGACATGATTACACCTATAAATTAAAGCTTTGAAAGTTTACAACATGAACTCCACAGTTCTAACACAAAATGGCAGAGATGCAAAGGTAGTGACTTTGGGGACAGTAAACTGGACGCACTATTACCACCAATTTGAGTAAGCTAGTCCAACGGAGCGAAAAAGTGAATGTATGCATATGTCTTAGATTCTTTAGGCAACTACTGTGATGCTTAAGCCGCCAGTCTAAAGCATATGAGGATGAAATCGCATTATCCACAGAACGATTTACTCAGAAATTTCAACCATCTTGAATAGGTGAGCAGGTTAGTTGGAACATGTAATCAGCACAAAGTTGAATTATGGTACGGTTATAATCAAATGATCAATGTTCTCGTTACTAAAACTTGTGACAATGATGATGTGACGTAAGGAAGAAGAATTGGAATCTCACATTGAAATACAAATAGCTGAAGATCCAAACTGAACTGATTTCTATTAAGAACAATGAACAACTTTACACTACTGACTGCTCCTTGGAATGCTCTAACTACAGATCGTATCTATCGAGAGCACGACAGGAAGCTCCACCTGTCCCACCATTCAAATGATTCCACCATTACTCAAGAAGGGAGTGGGACACTCCTGAGGACTTCAGGATTTCTAGTATGTGGAGTAATCCAGTTGAACAGATTTTATTTCTCATTAAACAAACTTTAATGGATGGATAAAGGCTTACATTTTGAAGAATAAACTAATGCCCATGACTAAAATTTCAAAAGCTCCCTTCTAGGTTGCAATTTCTAGCCAGTTTTAACAAGCTCATTCACTCATTCAAGAACAGACTGAAGCAATCCTTTTTAACAGGACCTTAGTTTGAGAACACCAAAACACCCTGAGCTCACTCTGTGCACAGAATCTGCTATGTACTTTTCAGTCTAATAAAAGAAAAAAAAATAATTATTGGCCAATTCATCTAGAAAGCTTGATAGACACAAAACATTCACACTGGGTATAATGACTTGCCAGATATAATCATGGTACATTTCGGTGGTTTCAAACTCTGACTTAAACACAAGGTGTAGAACTACAATACAACATCATCAAGCTTCAATAATACAATACATACCCATGTCAGTGCATTGTTTAAGCACAGTTCCCATGGAGCAATGGTGATTTCACAATTTAGTTCCTTGAGGGCGACAAATGCGGCTTCAGGATCAGCGTGGAAATTAAACTCCGCGCTAGTTGTTACATTTCCCCGACCTAAAAATAATTAATTAATGATACGATCATTATGGAAAACATGAACACTCCATATTTTGTAAACAATACTGTCTTTCAACTGACAGTAACATCGGAAGACAAAGTACTGACAATTATAGAGAGAATTACCGTCTCCAACAAAACACTCAAACCAATCGAAACAAATAGAGGTGCAGGAACGATTTTGTCTGACAACACTTTCTCCTACACACCCTAAATCATTGTTTATTCTCCTCATTTGGTCAAAAGCCATTTTCCAATTTTCCTTCATCCGTCCCCATGCTCTACTTAACCGACAATCTGCTTAAGTTGACCAGTGTTGCACCTGGACAAAGCAAACAATTCTTAAACATGGTCAAAAAGTCTAACATTCTTGAATGCTTGAGTTTTAGAAAATACCATAAAAGAATAATCGTCAACTTAATAAACATATTGATAACATCTGATAATGCCAGTCAATTTCTCGGTTAGCCAATACCTTCTATGTTAATAAACACATTCGTAACATCTGATAACGCCAGTCAATTTCTCAGCCAGTCAATATTTTCTAATAGTATGTTAATGGACACATTCATAGCATCTGATAATGCCAGTCAATTTCACAGTTAGCTAATACCTTATATGTTGATAGACACACTGATAGCATCTGATAATGCCAGTCAATTTCCAGCTAGTCAATACCTTCCAAGTTAATAATAAAACACATTCATAACATCTGATAATGCCAGTTAATTTCTCAGTTAGTCATTACAATACCTTCTATGTTAATAGACACATTCATGGCATCTGATAACGCCAGTCAATTTCTCACTTAACTAATACCTTATATGTTAATAGACACATTCATAGCATCTGATAACGCCAGTCAATTTCTCAGCCAGTTAATATTTTCTAATAGTATGTTAATAGACACACTGATAGCATCTGATAATGCCAGTCAATTTCCAGATAGTCAATACCTTCCAAGTTAATAATAAAACACATTCATAACATCTGATAATGCCAGTTAATTTCTCAGCTAGTCAATACCTTCTATGTTTCCACCCATCATGAAACAATCTTTGAGTTTACTGCCAAATGTTGGGTCTAGTCGAATAGCCAGAGCCACATTAGTCAAGGGGCCAAGAGTTACTAATGATATTTCACCTGGAATGTTAATCACAAGGGTTATGCAGAGACGAAAAGAATTATCATGAAAACAAATAAATTAATTAAATTGCTATTTTATTGAAAAAGCAAAAAGAAGTCATTTTTAATAATTCAATAGCACTGGAACAAATTGAACTGTCCTTTGTTGTGGAAATAGGAATAACTGGCCTAGTTTCCAAAAAAGTTAGACAAAAGAAGAACAATACCTTACGGTATAAAGACCCTGGCTAGTTTAATTTCCATTTTCAAAAACAGAGAAATCCATTCAGCGAACACAATTTTTTTCATTTAGTGAATTAGCCAATTCTGTTTTACTTCAATGTGGTAACTGACATCAAAATGATCTGGGATTTGCTTTAGTTTTTCTGCAGAGTTATGCCTCAGCTTAGCGATAATGTACTGCATGTCATGTTTATTGTTTCTCAAAACTGGAAAAAAGAACGGTGCCACATTCAGAAAAAAATGAACAACTGCTTGAATGTATTTGCTGCAAAACAACATGGATTGATTAATGGCCAAAATTGTTAAATTTGATGAATAATATTTATAACTTTTTGTAATTAGCCACCAAAAATATCAGAATCAAGGTATTTGGTATTGAAATAATCTTTAAATTCTGTTTCTAATCTCTTACTTTCACTAAAGAAGCAATATTCCATGAATTCTATGTTTCCCTTATCGTGGAAGAACCAGGGTCTCTAATTACGCAGAATATTTCTAGAGCCTGTGAAGTTCCTTGCTTTCAACAGTAGAGCTGACAGTGCAGCTACAGCAGAGCATTATTAACATTGGAATGTTGAATGTACGACTCAGTATTTTGATAACAATGGAATGGTCTTCCAAATGCTACCTGCAAATTCGCAGGCATTACTGGGAACATAATTTTATCTAGTTAACTATTAGTCTAAGGCAATGAAAAATATTCATAATGATCCAGAATATAACAAAATTGTGTCTACTATCAGAATCAGAGTTTTGCTTGGGATTTTTGGCAAATATGTACAGTAGTACTTTCAATTGTTTTGCAGATCACAACTGATGGAATAGGGTCACCTGACATATAGTATCATTGTGAACAAATGAACAATTTAAGCAGCATTACATGATCATATTTTGAGATGGCACAGTCGCCACTTAATGCAAAAACTCATCTCTCTACCAAGATTGACAATGCCAAACAACCAATTCAAACAAACACAAGTATGGTTCCCACACATTCCGTCAAATATTCACCTGGCATCTTGTTCACTAAATTAACTAAAGCTTGTGCCGCATGTTCACTTTTCACCAAACTCATGTCCACTGGAATGTCGTCTGCTACATCTCCGAAGCCATCCTTGCCATGGTACCAAGAGCTTTCATCGCAAAATCCCAATATGGAGTGAGTGGCTCCTTTATAAACTGGTATCTAAGCGCAAAAGGACACTCAAACAAATTAGAGACTTGATTACCTGTATCTAGAGATAGACACTTATTTAAGATCTAAAGGACTGTTCACACTTAGTGATTTGCCTGCAACAGTACCATTGAGTGATGACTTGTCGCAGTTGCAGAGTTGTTACTCGACCCTTAAGCATTGCTGCAACTTCATAGACCTGTCCACACAGTGTTTTATCTGCAAAACGCACCTAACGAGTATCAATAACTGAATACCGAATTGGCCCTATAAGCACACCCCCAACGCGTTTTCAGACTTTGCTAAAATAAGCGCCCAGTCCATGAACGCCGTGTACCTGCGAAAAATGCCTTACCTACAGTTCTAAAATTCTACCAGTAACGTCTTCAATTTATCAATAAGAACACATAGTCCAGTAAAAATCATTGTGCGCGGAATTTGTAGACCACGAGCCTCGCCGCGATGTCGACATTTAGCTGTAACTATACACTTCCACAGTGCTTCAAAAAGAACGCAAGTGCGAATTGAAGACTAACAAAAACATGACCTTTGTTCAGTTAAAAGCACGTGGCCAGGAAACGCCCGCTACAAGTACCTGTTATCGAAGATTAGTCTTCGGGTACTATCCATTAATGAAACGGGTAACATAGCATCAATGAGAAATAAATACTGGCACTTATTTCCAAAAGTTTCTAATACTGTAAAAAACCTTATTTTTAAGGGGGAATTATTAAATTAGTCATACTTGGTGTTTTTTAAGTCAAAATGACCCACTATAATGAACACTTCCGCACCCTTACACCCCCGAATCTCCCGAAAAATAACTGTTAGACTGACACGCATCCAGTCACCCGGCGACTCAATGACATCGACCTTACCAAGACAATTCTCAAATGTTTTTAGCAGATGAGATCAAGTGCTAAATAAAACACGTTCTGCTTTACTGCTTGTGTTAATTTCCTTAGTTACGAACACCTAGATCGTTACATCACGTTTATTCTGGCAAATGCACTCCCTTCGGATGACACGCACGTGTTCGCTCACTCACACAATACGCAGACGAACTTCAAAACAAACATCACATGATCACAACATGTGTGTTCGTCCTGAGATTTTTCTCGTGTTGCGGAGTACAATCTAGTGCAGATCTGGACTTAATATGCTGTTAATCCAGACACCACAGGAACTTAAAAATCTTAGGGACGCTATTTTGAAAACTTAAAGGAGAATGCCACCCAAAAAACAACCTATTTTATATCAATTTGAATTGAGTAGTTTTACTTGATAACGGCATGTTCGGTTGCGTTACCTGACACCTGACGGTAGATGGAGGTGTTGAAATTATCCAATGACGTAATTGGTTTCACACGCAGTCTGTTCAGCAGTTCACAACACGGGTTAGTGGTGTCAGCTTATCGCTTGAATTCATTGTTTAACACCAATAAATCATCAAACTTCGATGTAAAACCATTAAAAATACACCGAGTTCTTATAAAAGTGTGTTGTTTTATTGCGCTGTTATGGGTTTACTGGTATTTGGACACACTGTAGCGTACAAAGTTCGGCAGGCCAATTTACCAAGGGTAATGCTGTAGCAAGAGTTTGGGGTCTGTTCAGAGATATATTCAAAGTACTCTTCCGTGAAATACAGACAGGAGTACTTAGTATTGTTTATACCTGTGACTTTTCTAGTTCTAAACACACAAAACACTTGTTATCCTGGCCAGTGGCTCGGAACCCGATTAGGCCCGTCGCGGCCGCCGGGACTGGCACAAACATAAACCAGCTTGAGTTGGAAACTACAACTTCAGTCACGAAGACTACAACAGTGAGTCAAAGAAATAATGTGCACGTAATTATTTATGTGGAATTAGCCACGAAACTGAAAATCTACATACTTGTTGGAGGCTGCGAAGTTCCCCTTCCACAGACCGTCAAGGCAAAGGTTGTATTTCTAAATAAAGATTCCCCTAACATGTGACAATAGCATATAAAATCGAATAATTGTCTCACAACAGCTTTCTGTCAGCAAACACTGAATTAGCATGCGCTCCCACGGCCTCGGTGCCCGGTTAATTACCTTTCAATGCCGGCATCAAAAGCCTGTAGCCTAACGCAGTGGTTTATTCATTGCTGGCTTCTCAAAACATCTGCACCCACCAGCACTTCAAGGCATTACACATTGTATCTAATGAGACAGACTTTGTTTCAGTTTCATATAAGCATTGGTTAGGATCATTTTAGGATGAGAATAATTCATTTTGAAACAGAACATGGCAACTCGACCGGCGCCAATCCCGACTTAGTCAAGAGCTCATCCAACGAACACTTCACGGGTCATATCGTTAGGTTTCACAGGCTATCATTTCGAACCGGAATACACTGATCAGGAAATACTAGAGAGGTGTCGTGAACATGCATAGGCAACGGAACGTATGGATAGTTATTTGGTAAGCCAGAATTTGACAGAGAAATCACTGTCGATGAAATGCTGGCCAGACACGGAGATGTTTCACGGCCTCATACTTGTTATTAACAGCATACCTTTCATTCTTCACTGCCGCGAACCACTTCCTAAGCATTTCGGGCTCTCGAGGAAGTAAAAAACGATATACCCGCTTTCTTCGCAACTTCATAGTTCGGACAAGCGAGAACGGATGCACCGCAATATAGCGACATCCATTCTTCAGACGAACCACTAACGTCGCTGTGTCGCTTCTCACCTTCCTTACAGGTTAACGCAACACCTCTCGGCAAGGTGAGGTCAACTATATGGGAGGCGATGTGGATATAGACCGATTAAGACGGTAAAAAAATCTGGTGGTATTCTCCTTTAAGGGGGACTTCAGGTAATTTGTCGAGTCGAAACTATATTTTTACTCACGAATTCAAGTTGACCTATCGGCGATCGCAAGGCAGCGACGCATCAGTTGGCAATTTCTTGGCAGTGCAATTTTCTGAAAAATGCTCATAATTTAACAACAAAGTTTGATAGCAATAAACCGCAATTTTGTAGAAACTCTGTCATAGGTTACAGATGTGTCACAGAGCGTAAATTTGAAGAATTCTCGCCTATGATTTCACCTGTTTCGGAGACCGGGTTTCAACCGCTTTTGGGCTCCCCTTTCTAAAGTGAATTTTTCTAAGCACCCTGGGCACTTATTAGGGCGAATACGGTACCTAATTGCAAGAAATTTGGTCAGTTATAAACAAACACGAGTTAAACAACTGACATTGAAAAACACTGAAGTCCAACTTCAAAAACGGGTAATAAGTAAATGCATGTTGAAGTGAAGTGCTTTCCATCAAAGAAGCAGATTTCTGATTTAAGACACTAACCGATAAAGAATTGGTCTCGTTCAACCTGTTCCTTATTCAGCTGTGATTTTTAAACTTGTAATGAACGAACAGCTAATCATTTATTGTGACCATGCCCAGTACATAAAATGACATGCCGCAATAATAAAAAGTGCTCTAAATCAAAGGTTGTTTTTTTCTGATGGAAGGCGGTTAATAGGGCCGTCCTGGATTACATGGCAGAAGAACTCTCCTTTGTCCCGGAGTTAAGAAAGCGCGTGACCTCATTTTGAAAATCAGGCACATTTTCGTGTCTCTCTCATTGATGTCAGGAAGGTGAAAATTTTCACATCCCACATTCAGTTTATCAAACTTTCTTATGTCGGAGTTCCAGCCCTTAGGGCAGCAGAATACTTTGGAAGGCCAAATGGAATAATGCAACCAAGAAAAACTTATAAAGAATCAGACACCAATGAAATAACATGTCAACTCCAATGGCACGACAATGAGGTACCAAATGTGGCTGAAAGATGTTACGACATTGTGGGTAAATTCAGCGAGATTCGAGTATTACTGTGTAATCAACGACGGTTCTATTGTTGCTTTAAATAAATTAGATGCACATTGTTGGAAACACCTTACAAGACAGTTTAAAGCCACCTCTAATAATTACCAGTTGGCAGGGAGTTGGTGACTGAGCAGTTTTGAGCAAAGACAGTAACAGGACTTACGTCCAGTCTATCACAGACTGTCAGGACCTTCAGTAAATTCTTAGTGACCTGTTCGACCCCTACATTCCCTGACACAGTTGTGAAAGCGATGACCTCCGTACTGGGATCAGACAAGGCCATCATAATGGCCTGGGTGTCATCTAATCCCGGGTCTGTATCAATGATCAATTTCTTGCGTCCCTTGGTAACAGAAGACATGATAACACTGCCTGAAACAGAATGTAAAATGTTCACATGAGAGTTGCATATCTACAGGTCATTAGTATCGAACAGGGGATTGAGAGATTTTTTGTCCCAATGCAATTAGGCTGAGCAGTGCATGGGTTCATAGTAGAACCAGCCTTCACCCAAAGACCCAAATTTTTAATTTAGACCACTATAACTATAACTAGTTTCAACTTGTTTCTTTACTCAGAAGTGAGTTATGTCCAAACAGTTCACAGTCGCTGAAGTCAATGCTTCACGCACACACCCCAACATTTTGAGCCCAGTCTGATTGAAGAATGTATATGCATGCTCCTAACTTATGCTAATGTATCACAGAAACCAAATGGCAATGCCATATTATCCATGCTTCAGTGCAGCTGTATTCACTGACAACTTGTAAATGTGAAACATTAAAAATTCTGTAACTAGGTAGGTGACCTTTGCCTTAATGACATGCCTCCCACTGGATACGGTTCACTGTTTTGCAGCAGGTCATTTTTGCCACAAAACTCATTCCCAAAACATTTGGAGATTTTCAATCAGCTACTTCATAGTTGCTATTATAACTTGTGTTTCTAAGTAATTTGGACAAGCAATCAGAGATAAGGACTGTTAGAAGTGGACTGACAGTTTTATGTTGTTCTATTGTTCTTTTTGTACTCAGGTTGGCAGATAGATATTGATGGGCATGATCCATGAGGTCCAAACAGTGATGATGTAATTTGTTTACCAAAGAATACCGTGGAACATTCTAGAAGATTCTCGCATGTGAGAGATTGATGTAATCTGCAATATTGTAGAGCGCAGTATGTGTTTGTAGAATGACTGCCTTGGGTAGATTACGGAAAGTTCTAGAATGTGTTTGAATTTGTGAAAAGTTCTAGGTAAGAACATTGCATGAGTCTATAAATACCCAAGAACGGGTTTATGACAGTAAAAAGTTAAAAGTGACTTAGAGTTGAAAGTCAGTTAAAGTTAGTTAAAAGAGAGTTACAGTTGAGTGGCACCGAAGAGAATCAGCAGTTACAGATATAGCCAAGAGAGAGCCTGAGCTATAAAGACAGCAGGTGATTGAATCAGTGAGTACTGTAACAGTTGCTGATAGTGTCTCAGAAGTTCATCACAAGTCAAGGCTTCGCAGCACTGGATAAAGCATAAACAGACATGACGTTGGACGTTTTGTTTGAGATAAATAATTTAAAGTGATTAACCCTGCTTGCAGTCTTTCAGCAAGCAATCGGGCTGTCCGGGATGGGCACCTGGATTGGGTTTTACTGAAGCTTGAGTAGCTGTGTTTTAACTGGTGAGTGCTTCTAGAGGCCTAGCTGGTGAACCTGCAGTAATACAACAGTATTGTGTACACAAAAGGCTTGCTTGACAAGTTTAATCGAGCGTGATTCTAGATTAGATCTGATAGTGGAAATTTCTTGATTTTTACACTCCAGAAGAATGGTAGGTAACGTAGTTTAGATTTAAAGGCAAAAGCAACCTTTTTCATGTCACTTTTAGCAAAAATAAGGTTCGTTGATTATCCCAGACACATTTTTCACTTAATTACAGCTTTTCTTAATTTGATTAATTTCTCGTCCTCTACTCCGGAAGTGACGTTTTGGGAGGCAAGAGTTTCGCGCCAATTTCTTTTCATTATAGTCTGACAGTGAGAGCTGTCGAGTCAGTCATTGTTCTACCTCGTTTGTGATAAGTTCGGTCGTCGTTTGCTTTTGTTTACGAGTCAGTCAACATGCCACGCTGTTGCTGCGTGCCGGGATATACTCATTATCGTCTCACACGCGCTTTGGGAACCTTGCGTCGCTTTCCGAAGGATGACACACTTCGCCGTACTTGGCTAGCTCGTTCATGTGAAGAACGCAGCGCTACCCGTCCACGCAACGTACAAAGCAATGGATGGTTACCGAGTGTGTGGCAAGCATTTTCTGCCGTCAGATTACGACAGAGATATGTACGCTGAATTGATGAAGGTCCCTGTGAAACAACGCCTGAAGAAGGGCACCACACCGTCGCTGTTGATTCCCGGTAGTGCCCCATCGCCAATCCCGAGAAGTGCGTTTTTGAAGCGAGAAGTCTCGCGAGCTGTGGCCACTATATACAGTGACTGAAGGCACTTCATTTACTGTTACGCGTGCCTCCGAACGCACCCCATTGCGTGCAATTCCGGGAACTAGCAGTGATTCGCGCTGTGCTGTTGTCTCTAGCCCAGAGCCTGTAAGCAGCCCTGCAGCGATGTTGAGTAGTGGGAGTGAATACAGGCCCAGTTCAACACCCAGTGAAGAGGACAGTTCGTCATCGAATGAACAGATCGGTGAGCCTAAGTTTGATAAGTTTATTGTGGACTTGTATTGGAGCTATTTGGAAGGTGCCAAGGTGTGTGGCACGGGAGTCACACGGCGGGATGTAAGCAGTTTGGGTGCTCAGATCCCCCTCCAGTGGGAGCGTGTCGCGGGACACTTAGGCAAGTGGGACAGTTCTTCCTCTGTACGTGAGACGATAATGAGTACACCCCAGTACGCAGCAACAGCGTGGCATGTTGACTGACTCGTAAGCAAAAGCAAACGACGTCCGAACTTATCACAACCGAGGTAGAACAATGACTGACTCGACTGCTCTCACAGTCAGACTATATGAAAAGAAATTGGCGCGAAATTCTTGCCTCCCAAAACGTCCCTTCCGGAGTAGACGGCAAGTACTTAATTAAATTACGAAAAGCAGTAAATAAGCGCAAAATATGTCTCGGATAATCAACGAACCTTATTTTTGCTAAAAATGACATGAAAAAAGGTTGCCTTAGCGGCGCCCTTAGCCTTTAAATCGGTGACTGATGTATCAGAGCATACTACATTCTAACCACAAATTTAAGAACCTGACAGTCTCTTCTATCAAAATCTGGGACCCCTGTCNTAGGCAATGACCATCGCCTCTGTTGGCCCGAACCAGAGGCGATGTAGAGGCTATAGGCGCGCTGTACGCCGGAAGCTTTTCGGCGAATTATGCCTCGCACCGACTTAACCATCAAAGCCACGTTGTTATAACTACCTTTTGCGCATAGACGAACACCTTAGGAGGTTGTCGATGTGTTTAAGTTCTTCCAACTCGAACAAATACTCCCGTTATGAAACTTTTTCTTCGAGCAGTCCCTATTTCAGTTCCCAAAATCGTGAAATCAAAATTTTCATTTTTTTTAACCAGGCCGAAGGTTAGAAGTTGCGATCCTACCGGCGAACTTTGAAAGCTGAAGTTCCCGCCCTTTGCGTACGTGCTGCCGGGAACCAGCCGTGCATTTGCCATGTTGTTAAACATTAAAATGTCAAATATGTGCACAAAGACTATTAAATGTCATATCAACAGCATTTATTTTTATCAAATACAAACAATAATTTATTGAAATACAAACAGTTTCAATTAATGCCAATTAAAGACAAGTATAAGTGGTGGCATTTTGGAAACAAACATTTGACTGACAAGACCGCAATGGCTCACCTTTGGCCTATTTAAAAATTGAGGTGATGAAGTCACATCACCTAGCCAGCACGGTAAAAATTGGAGCGTGCGCAGTACAAAAATTTTGATTTCACGATTTTGGGAACTGAAATAGGGACTGCTCTAAGAAAAAGTTTGTTAATAGGAGTATTTGTTCGAGTTGGAAGGAATTAAACACATTGACAACCTCCTGAGGTGTTCCTCTATGCGCAAAAGGTATTTATAACAACGTGACTTTGATGGTTTAGTCGGTGCGAGGCATAATTCGCCGAAAAGCCTCTGCATCGCCTCTGCTTCGGGCCAACAGAGGCGATGGTCATTTCCTAAGGGGGCTGGGGACTATAACCCCACTTTTTTCAGTGCACCACAGCCACAGGGGGGCTCGGGGGCTATAGCTCCCAACTTTTTTCAGTGCTGCGCCACCCATGTAAAGGTGCTCCCATTGTATATTCTCGTAGCATAAGGCACTCCCACTTTGACACTCTCGTGACAAAAGGTGCTCCCGTTTTGATATCCTCATGACATAAAGGTGCTCCCATTTTGACTTTCTCATGGCATAAGGTGCCCTCATTTTGACCTTCTCGTGACATAAGGTGGTGCTGTTTTGACATTCTCATGGCTTAAGTTGCTCACAGAATCAGGTAGCATTGAAAGAATGTTTCTGATAAAAATGTGCAGCGTGCAGTTGTTTGAGAATTGTTTAAAATTATTGTCGTCGTAGCTTATGGTGATGCTCTTTTGATATTTCTATATTGTCATTCATGGGGTAGTGTGATTTTAATGGTTCATCTCAATTTCAGATCCAACTTAATCATGGTTGTGGAGTTTACAATAGACTTTTGAAAGTATCCGGTGAAACCGAGGAATAATGATATCCATAAAAAGGCAGCAAAAGGAGTGTGTCAGAGACAGGTATAACTATGAACATAATTCAAAGTGTTATAGTTGATTTGTATCAGACAAGCAACGTGTTCTTAGCAATCAACTATATTTATATCCATAAAAAGGCAGCAAAAGGAGTGTGTCAGAGACAGGTATAACTATGAACATAATTCAAAGTGTTATAGTTGATTTGTATCAGACAAGCAACGTGTTCTTAGCAATCAACTATATTTATCATTCGTAACGATCCCGCACCAAACACACTGAGAGATGCTGCCACCTGGCGAGCATCGCACACATTAACACCTCCCCTGTTTTAACAAAGCAAAACAAGAAAAAAATGACAGATAAGAGGACAAGAACATGAGAAACCTTAAACTACATGTAATGAACATGGCCTCGCCATAAGGGTAAGTACCTAACAACAGGTCACAAATCTAAACGCTTTGGAGGAACCACAACCCTACCAGAACGAGTAACATATTGAGTAGTCGACTTAACCACACTTGGGACGTCCGGGACAGGTAAGGGTGTGCGAGACACAGACAGACTGTCTGGTTGAGAAACTATAGTGGTACCATCTACAGGCGGACTAGCGGGAGAACAGACTACTGGCGAAGTAAAACTGTCTGGCGGCACCTGTGGCACCTCTGACCTTGTAGGAGCAGTGCGTAAATGTGCCCGAGACCTCCGCAAGTAGCAAAATGGCGTCCTTACAACATAGGAGCGGGCGTTACTTCTATCAACGATTTTACCAAAATACCAGGGCCTGTGTTTCAGATGAGGGGGCGGTTTGGCATAAACGTTTTCACCAACACTGAGAGAAGGGACACTACGAGCATTTCGGTCATAAGTTGCTTGGGACTTTAATCGTTTTTTGTCAATGCAGGACGAGACAAGATCATGACAATCTTGCTTGAGCAAAGACGGGTGAATTGGGAGTATACTGCGTAAACGCCTTCCCAAACATCGCAGAGCAGAGCTCAAATCATGTCCCTGCTGAGGAGTGTTTCGATACATTAATAGTGCTAGGTTTACGTCATCACACTTCTTAAGAAGTGATTTAATCACCTTGACTGCACTCTCAGCCTTACCATTGCAAATGTAACACATCTTCAAAATTTTGTTTAACTTTTGATGAAAAGATCATAGATTATAATATCGGAAAGTTTTATTTGAGTGCCACCAGCCTTTTCCATCTCTACTTTTGTCATATATTTAAGCAATTGCTCCTCAAACCTGAATTATATCAATAAACACCAAAACTTTTTCATGGTAACTTCCTTTATCATCCTTTGACAGTTATTGCATGGGAGTCCTTCATTTTAAAACATCAATTTTTATGCGCCCACATATTTATATGTGGACGCATTATGCCGTCATCTCTGTCCGTCCGTCCGTCCGTCCGGCGTCTGGCGTCCGCTGCTCTATCTCCAAAACCCTTCGACATACGTTCATGAAATTTGGCACATATGTTCCATTCATGAATGGGACGGCATGTGCGAACTTTCGGACGGATCCGACTACCGATGTGCCCCCTAGTGGCAATTTTAGTTTTTTACGCTTACCTTTGTATCTTCAAAAGTCCTGAACGGATTTTCATGAAATTTGGT